>JAFEMH010005806.1:0-148492 GCA_022495995.1 Adenophora triphylla var. japonica
ACAAAACTTATGGAAGAAGTCATGTCATCGAAAGAAAAGACATCATTCTCGAACATCAGTGGTCGTGCCTTGCGACTGGGCCGCCTACGTATCTCTATCGGAGAAGAACCAAAATCGTACTTCTACTCCAAAAACACTAAAAGATCATGTTTTAGGTATTTTGAAAAGCATTTTGAAAATTGAAGAGATTTTTTTTTTGAAAAAGTAAACTCATACTGAGGAATCAAGGACTTGACCCAATTTTTAATATACCTGTCTGTTGATGAAGTTGTTTGAAGTGCGCCACCCGAGGTTACTGACGTAGCTGAGGTTGTCTGAGTGCCTTCGAACCATGGATAAATTCATATTGAGGAATCAAGATCTTGACCCAACTCTGAAAATATCCGTTTTTTATGATGCTCCGCCCGAGGTTACTGACGTTGCTGTTGTTGCCGAGGTCACAGACTTTTAAAGTTGCTGAAGTCACAGACTATGTTGATGTTGTCGAGGTCACGAACTTTGAAGTTTGCTGAGGTCACAGACTTTGTTGATGCTCCACCTTAGGTCACAAGTATCGCTGTTGTTGCCGAGGTCTCGGACTTTGTTGTCGTTGCTGCAATCACAGACTTTGAAGTTGTTGGTTGAGGTGGAGGTTCTGTCGGCTCCTGTAATGCAAGGATATATGCATGTCGGTCTCGGATGGACCCGAATGATTCGTACCTTTCTGCACCGTTAGCACATAAAGATTCCAAATAGATTTTTCAGATTTTGGTTGTTTAACTCGACCTATGTGGTGGTGCCCATGTTTGTTCGTGTAAATGGCTGGTTGGTCATTTTGGTGGTGAGTTTATGTATGAGTATATGGTATATAGACATATAGGGACATTTGTATGGATTTATATTTGAGATGGGTGAACTATATGAGTGAACTTGTGTTTGACAAGCTGGGACCAAATCAGTTTATGCTAACTGTTGCTAGTCAGCGATGTTGTCTCGTGCGAGAGTATTGTACTGTTTCTTCATTGTTGTAGAATTTCGATGAGTAACCTTGTGTGAACACATCTAGGCATGTGGCGAATATTTATTCTTAATTCTTCTTTGAATCGTGTCTCTGGGAGGCAAACGACTACAAATCTGTCGACTGTCATAATGGCTTTATGTCCAAGTCTTTTTCCTGTCTCAAGCCCCAAGTTGCTTGAATGTGGTAGATAACTTTGTGAACAGGCTTGTGAGGCTGCTCTCTTGATTTAAAATGATCGAAGAAGGCTCTCCTTGTTGATTTGATTTGAAGAGGATCAAATGATGTTCAATGAAGAGGGTTGAAAAATGGTCTCCCTTGTCCTTGATTTCTTTCTTTCTTTCTTTCTCTTCTTCTTTTTTTTTTTGTGACGCACCCCGGTTTTTGCCTAGACTCGCCTCTTTCGGGTTTTCAATCTAGCAGCGTCTCTTTTGCGTCTCTCGTTTTTTTTCTTTTGAAAATAGTATGTTAACTCGAAGAAAACTCAAGGGATAAAATCTTATTGAGGAGAGAGAAATGAGATCTCAAGTTAGTTAAGGAGAGATCGACTCTAATCTTTGGAAGGTGATCCAAGCATTGACTCTTTGGAGAAGTGTATTCTCTAATTATGAGAGTGAGAAGCAAAGAGTGTGTATGAGAGAGGCTAACAGGAAGCCTCTAGACTCAACAAGAAACGCTACTTGGCTCAAAGATCTGAAAAAGTTGTTCTAGCTTTTAATGAACCGTGCATCATCTAGAAATTTCTAAATATGTTTGAGAAGAAAACCAATCATTAGTATGACTTAAGGGTAAACATTTTTCTTGATACTGAAAGTCTTCTTCGCTTGTTGTAAGAGGATGTTGAGTAATCTTCATTTCTTTTGTTGGTACCACTTGACTCCTCTTCTTTGTGGGAGAGTCTTTCATGCATTTGAAGTTTCACCTTTGTTGTGGGGGTGATAAAAGCTTGAGAGTTTTTTTTGTACTCTCAAAGCTTTGAATTGAGTAGCCTCACTCTTCTTGGAATGAAGGTTGACAGCAGCACCTTTGGATTTCTTCGTTTGTTGACCTTTGACTTTCAGTAGGGATAATGTTTAGACCTTAAGCCTTCTAATGATAACTTTCTTCTTAAACTCGTTTAGAAGTTTCTATTTTTTTATTTTTTATTTTGCGATGATTTAAGGAATTGAGGGTCCATTATTTTGCATGAATTAAATGATACTCATGAGGTAGAACAACCTTAGGAAAAGTTTTTAGAAAAAGGAAATAACTTTGAATAACGGAGAAATTAAAAACATACTCGATAGTTTAGATGACACAAACTAGAGGAGGTGAGAAGTACTAGATAGACAAAATGACTCTTCGAGTTCATACTTGGAAATTTAAAATGACTCTTCGAGTTCATACTTGGAAATTTAAAACCTAATCTACTTCTATCAAATGAGGGAGAGGATTGGTGATGACGTTGGGACGTTCTAACTCTCCATTGTCAAAGAGGTCTTGGATGATGTCCTTCAAGTGGTGGTAAGTGTTGATGTCGTGGCCGATGAAGTTGTGGTACTTTCAGAATAAGTGATGAGCATGATTAGGGCCCATATCCCTAGGAGAACCAGCTTCCCTTGGTTTGATATTTTCATTCTTGACAAGCATATCGAAGAGTTCTTCTTGAGTTATTCCTTCAAGTTTGTCATAGTGCCTCTTTTTCTTTTCGGGAGGAGGAACAGCAGAATACTTGCCGGTGTTGGGGGGGTTGAATGCAATAGCATTGATTGAAGCATCCTTACTTGTGATGGGCTTGTTGAAGCGAAAAGTACTTTCCTTCTTTTTATTGTTTAGGAAGTCATAAATCCTAATTCCGGACTCATGAAGTTCATTGAAACTAGGAAAGTAATTGTCGGCGAGCTTTTCTTGAAATTCATCACGGAGGCATTGGAGGAAGATGTGGATTTGCTCTTTGAGAGTATGTCTTTCGACATTTTCAGTAAGTTTGAGTCTCCATCTTCTAGCATAGTCAGCAAAAGACTCATTTGCATGTTGCTTGGTTTGTTCAAGATCCCTCCTAGTAGGGCAGTAAGTGGAGTTGTCTTTAAATTGCCTTTAGAAGACTAAACATGCAGACGACCAATCAAGCCTTGTAGTCATATGAAGAGACATGTACCAATCCCTTGCAGCACCCTCCAAAGTTTGAGGAAAGCATTGGGCCAAAATTGTGTTGTCAATGCCCATTGGAAGCATAGCCCAAGTGTAGGTCTCAACATGAGCTCGAGGACAAGTAGTACCATTAAACTTGGCAATATCGGGTGTCTTGTACTTGCGAGGAAACTTGGTGATAGATTGTTGAAGAGCATCGAGATCAAATGGGACGAATGATCCCTTTGAAGTGTCAAGTGTTGCAAGTTTCTTCTCAAGGTAGTTCTTAGTAACATGGTTACCAAGCTTAGTAGTTTCATCACTACCTTCCTTCTTGGTCTTAATACTCTTGGAGGTATGTCCCTCATCATCGGAGGAATATGAGGAAGAGGATGAATCGGATTCTTCCTCTTTCTTACTTGACTTCTTGATTTTCCTATTCTTCTTGGGGTAGGATTCCTCTTCATCGGAGGAAGATCCATCTTTCTTCTTTTGCTTTCTTGCTTTATTGATTTTCATGTCGTGGAGTTCTTGTATGAGGGCGGCCATTTGGCCATTTTGCTCATCAATTTTCTTACTTTGTTCATCCATCTTAAGCAGGGCTTGGATGAGTTCGGCCTTACTTTCCTTGACATCGGCTTCGGTGACAGGAAGAGAAGTAGACATTGTGTCGAGCTTTGGCGATGAACCTTGATGTATAGCAACTGTGATAAACCATGATCGAGTCCCAACAAGTCGGTTGAATAGGGTGTAAGAAGGCTTGAAGGTTTTGGCTAAAACACGAAAAGACAAAACTCTTGTCTCGCACGGGACATGTAGTCTCGCGCGAGACAACACCACTGGAAGTCACATTTTTTCTGATTTTAATCCTAATTTTGGTCGGACGGAAAATCCGTTTTGGGGGTTTCTAATATTCAGAATCCAAACCTAAGGACCTAGGGGTCGAAGTAATCTCAAGTAACATCGAGTTTTGTGCAATAAATTTGGTGAGAAATTTTTCTCTTTAGGGGCAAATCCGAAGGGACGATTATAGGGACATTTCTGAAGCGACAATTTATTGATTTCTTTTCCATGGCTTATTGCACAAAAAATGATTTTGACAAGGGTTTACAAAGACTCAAAGATCAAACCGACTGGTCACGGAGTGTCCTAAAAAGATATTCTACATGATGCATGAGGCTATGCAGGGTTGGAAGGCTAGGCTCCTCGCGATATGACAATCTAGATGGATTGAAGACGCGAAGTGGGATGATCCAACTTCGAAGAGACCGGCGATTAGGTGATTACCATCATTCGTCCTTAGTGTGGGTCCCATATTTATCAAGGGTATTGTTTCACCCCAAAAAATTGCTCAGCATGTTCTGCATCTTGAGCACCCACCTTGAGGTAACGTCCTGATTTACATCTTGAATTAACGCCTTAAAATTATTTGTTGTATACTTCTTACTTTTCAGGAGCGAAGTTATGGATAAAAAATCTACCTTCATGACCGTTCAAGACTTAGTCAAAGATGCCATAACAACCCTATTTATCAATCAAAGGAATAACGGCTGATCATCATCAATAAATGGCGAGATTCTAGGCGAGAGGAGGGGGATTACATTTATATTGTTACTTCCGTTATCTTTTCAAGTAAATAAGACCTCTAGAATGCACATGTATTCACGTTACACACTCTATTCTATGCTCATACTGCACTTTGTACTCAAGAACTACTAAATTCAATAACACTTTTTTGGTTAAGGTGGGCTTTTCCTAAAGCCTCCCGAGGTTTTTCCCTGCGAATGATTGTTCAAAGGTTTTCCTCGTTACATCTCCGTGTTCATCTTGGTTTGAGAGTTATATTCCATTTGTGCCCAAACATCTTTGATAGATAAATATAATTGTTGAAATTTGTCCAAAACAATTTGGCGCCGTCCATGGGAACTTTGGATTTTTAGATTCCAATCAAGATGAGCAATCCTACTTCAGCAATGTCTACGCCCATCATTACGGTTGGGGCAAGAACCAACACGTCAAGCTTGCCCATGACGTCTAGCATTCATTCGCCCATTGGGTCTGGCGCTGTTACGTCTCAAAGCCAGGGGCTCAACCTGGGAGGTTCTTCATCTATGACGCTGCCTGGAATTTCGCTAGAAGTTGTAACTGCCATAACGACTATGATACAACAGTTGAAGGACCAGATTGTCGAACAGCAGCATACCAATCAAATGATCTTCAATCACATCGACAGAATACGACATGATTTATCGGCTTCAGGGCGCAGTATTCCAACAGTCAGCATGTCGGAGACCTCACCTCTGCAGCCTAGAACTCTTTTCTTAGATGCTGGGCCAAGTGCAAGGAGCGGTCAAGGCAATATGTCCATGGCCAGCGCTGTTCAGACTGAAAGCACCACTTTTAAGTCCAATCCGGTTCTGCTATTAGCATGTTTTACCTTTGCAACCCCATCTCCCGTAGGGCAAACACGAATTTGAATATGTTTAATACTCCTTTCAATCCATTTGTTGCCACTAACCCTGTTGCAGATAGCACCCTTGCAAGGGAAGTGCAACAGATCAAGGACATCCTCATAAAGGTCCCATGAGTCACATTACCCTTCAACCAAGCATCTCTAACCAGTCATCATGATTCACGATTTGTTCCTGCTATAGCTGGGGTAGAGATCCCTAAAAGATTCCAAGTACCTCCCATGAAGCAATACGATGGCACAACAGACCCTGCGGAGCACATAGCCCTGTACCAGGAGAAGATGGACATCATTAGTGACGGATTTATTTCCGTCACTAATTTCCGCTTCGTATCTATCAGTTTTCTTGTAGTGAACTTTTGCTCACTACCCCTTTCTCGAAGATATCATGTGCAGCCATCAATACATGAATTCCACAATCAAGACTTCCATATCTTTGTTGTGGAGTCCACTTAACCTTGTTGAATTTTAGCTTTTCAAATTTTTTTTCAGGCAAATCTTTGTCTTTACCGGATAATACACTTTTTGCATAATCAAACTAAATCAAGAAAAGAAAATAGAACAATCAGTCAAATAGAAATTGAATAATCAATCAAATGGAAAATTAAGATCTTTTCGTTAAGAACATACCATTTTTCTGCCATTAATAATATAGTTGTCTTTCCCTGTTCTCGGATGGCTTGAATTGTAAAATGAGTACTCCACAGTTTTCGTATCCAATACGAGCAATGTCCAATGATCAACTGTCCTAGCATTAGGATGCTCGTTTGCTGCAGTTTGTACTGGCATAAGAATGTATTTGGCTTCTTCTTTGGCCAACTTTAATAGGACCTTGTCAACAATTCTTGCCATATCATCACCGTTCTTTTTTTCTCAAAAAATTCTGGATAAGAATAAATTTTAAATGTTAATAAAGTCTAACAAAAAGAAGTTAGTAAATAATTTAGAGTCAATAATACTTACCATTGAAAAACTTGTCAATTACCCAACCATTAATTTCTAACTACCTAAAGTGGGAGGGCTATTTCCATGTCTTTCTTTCAATATTGAAAGATATGCATCCAATACCTATCAATCCACAAATGTAATCTAATTAAAAAACCTTTTAATATCAAGCATATAAATGTTGATTTAAGAAATTATATAATTAAACAAAAAGAAATTAACATACAGTAGATTCAGTCATTTTGTCATATGCCAGTTCCCACATATCATTAATGCAAACATGATTTGTTTCATTATGCCATATGGAATCACTGAAAAAAAAAAACCTATATGAGAATTTTTTACAAATTTTTAAATATTTATTATAACAATAAAGTAAGTGTTACTTACTACTTATTGACACGACCATACAACTCTTTATACATAACTTTGCTCATTTGATCAATTGCCTTTGTTGTTTCAGTTTCTTTTGCTAGAAACGAAGGCGATACATCAGACTATTTGTCAACAACTTTTTCAGTAATATCATCAATATTGACTTTATGAACAATCTTCTCCTTTGATTCTTCTTTAGTTTTCTTTTTCGGGTAGACAAAATCTGAATCTTCTTTTGCTACCTTCCTCTTTCCAACTCTTTCCTTCACACCCCTTTCCACTGATCCAATTTTCAACTGCTTTCCCTTTCCATTTCCCTTTTTCATTTCATCTTCTTTTTCTTTCTCCTCATTCACCTTCAGCTTGTTCTCTTTTTCCTTCTCTGCTGCAGCCCTCTCCTCATTAATCTTTCGCTTATACTCTTGCTCTTTCTCAGCAAACTGCTCCAGTAGTTGCAAAAGTGTCTCCTCATGATCTTTTTCATTATTATTAAGTATTTCAATCTCACTTTTCAGATCTGTAACTGATTTTCAAACATTGCAATTGTATTATTATAGGCAATTTTTATATTTTCAATTTCATCCTCCTTTGCTTTCATTTCTTTGTCCCTAGTAAGTATTTATTCTTCAGCCTTCTTCGGTTGCTTCTCAATCCATACCTCTGATGCCAACAAAACATGACTCTCTTCAATTGCTTGATCTTTTTTGTTTTCAAAATCAACTATTCTAGCCAACAAATCATCCCTTTCCTTGATCAACATTTCTTTATCACATTTCAAATCATTCAACTAAACATTTTTTTTCTTATTTCTTCTTCAATTCTAGCATTCAAATTTTCATTTTCACTTCTCAACTCAGACATCTCAACATTTTTTCTTATTTTTTCTTCAATAATAGAATTCAATTTCTCTCTCTCCCTCAACAAATCATTCCTTTCCTTCAACAGCCCTCATCTACATTCTTAACAACATCACATATCACTTTCTCAACTGATTCACCGACATTATATCTCGTGGTAGGTGTGAATATGTGATCAGTACTTCTCAAATCATTTATGATACTACCATAACTGATATTTTCTAGCCCAACAATTCCATCATTATTATTTCTTTCTGTCTCCCCCTATTTTTTCTCAATATCACCATTTCTTAACATAACCTCTTCCTCATCTGTCAACACAAGCTCTCCAACAATAACCTAAATTCAAAAGAGAGCTTTTTTAAAAATATCAACTTTTATTGGTCTTATAGTTACTATAGAAGCCAAAAAAACCACATACAACGTGTAATAAATATTGTATTATACCTCTTGTATAAGACCTACACATGGTCTTATGACAATGTTATAAGACCATTTATGGATCTTATATCTTGATTATAAGACAATTTATAATATCTTATTAATAAAATTTAAACATATAAAAGTATGTCTTATTACTCTGTCATAAGACCTAGATGTCTAGATCTTATATGTCTTATAACAGATGTATCATAATACATTTATAAGACAACAAGAAGTGTCTTAATTCATAGGACTTATATGGTCTTATATGTAACATTTAAGACATTATACACAAAATAATTACTAAACTATGAGACCTAAAGATTAACATTAATATTAATAAAAGGTCCATACCTTATCTTTTCCCAATTTAGCAATCTGTTGACTGAAATATTTTATTTTCTTTGAGATATCCCACTTCATGAACCTTGTAAGCAAGCTCCTTTTTGTTTTGAAAATCGTCGTGTGCTCATTAAACCAATGCTAAAAAAATCACTAAAAATTGTATAATTATACATATATATAATAAAAAAGAACCTTAAATAAACAAAGACTGTACTTACTGGTCAAAGCGATACACATCCTATAACAACAAGCGGTGTTGAATGCTTTTCTTTTTAACGATTGCTTGAGATTCTCAACCATTGCTTTTGACCAATCATATGTTTTAATCTTCTTGAAATCATCAACATAATAAAAAAGCTGATGATACGTGTTCTGCATTTGATACAAAAAATAATGATCCCATTGCTATCAGAACAAGCAGTTTCGCAACATCCTCAACATCTGCTTCTTCGTTACTCATGACAATTTCTCTCAACGCTTCTTTCACTAACTTTATAGTCACTACACTAGACAGCTAGAAAAATGCCTTTTCACCAAATCAAATGAAATAAAATCTCTCCTTAACTTTTTCAGATTCATTTCCTCATCCCCACCAACTACTCCAAAAATTTTTGTTACATCTCAAGGTGTTACATCAACAAAATCCTCTACAAGCTTGAATTTCTCTTCATTCGAATCATAACACATTATTATCTCCTCTATTGTTGAATCCATCTTGTGATGTGTAACATCCATATTTGATAAAATTGCATTGAAAAAGTTGCAGAAAGGTGTTATCTTCAACTTTATCAAATGGGCTAGCTTGAGAGGTGTCTCCTTCATTATCGACCAAATAGTGTGAACATTTGACCTATAATTTGGGATCTATGACAAATCTTTGGCTGCTCTTGAAGCTTTTGAAATCCCTTTGGAATTTAGTCTTCTGTGTAACTATCGGTGATTTCTTATTGGGTTTTGGTGATTTGGATTTTGGTAAAGGTTTTTTAGATGGTGAAGATTCAGTTTTTTTTTCTTTTAGCTACAGGTGCAGCCTTCTCAGTTTTTGAACTAGTTACATATTTTTGTACTTGTTGTTGGGATTCAGTGGATTCAATATCCTT
The DNA here is from genome assembly GCA_022495995.1 of Adenophora triphylla var. japonica. NCBI lineage: Eukaryota > Viridiplantae > Streptophyta > Magnoliopsida > Asterales > Campanulaceae > Adenophora > Adenophora triphylla. Next base: position 9,622 of record JAFEMH010005806.1, read on the forward strand.
CCTCTTTGACCTTGTTACAAGTGTATTTACCTTTGGCTGTGTGGTTCAGGGGATTCAATCTCCTTCCTTTTTTATCTTCTTGAAGGTGTATTTACATTTGATTGTGGTTCAAGGGATTTATGAAGTGAAGCTGTTGGTGTTTGTTTTTTCGGAGTTTCCTTCACCTCAGGACAATGGATATTTTGTTTTTCCATAGAGGGAGGTGAAGCAGTTGGTGTTGTTTCTGAGGACACAGATGATGTTGATGGATTTTTAGAATATTTACTAAAGGGTTTATACTGCATTCCCTGCTTCTTTTCCATCTACAAATACAAGATGATAGAGTTAGACTGAATTAAAAGTCTTATATTCCAAGTATAAGACCTCTTAAAAAATGTTCATATAGGTATCGTATATTAATTATAAGACTTATATAAAGAGTATAATAAATTGCAAGAACATACAAAAAGTTTTATATTTATATTAAACTTATGCATTACCTTAATAATCAATCATAAGAACGTATAGGATGCCTCTTTAGGTTGTATACCTTAACTAAAAGACAACTATATGTCTTATAAATAAAGTTGAAACATATAAAAAGTTCTTATGATGTGATTATAAGACATAAGATCCCTTTTGTATGCCTCATCCCTCTGACACAAGACCTAAAGGTCTAGGTCTTATAACATTGTTATAAGACCAACAATTTATAAGTTCATAAACCTTTCAGATAGGTCTCATATAATAATTATAAGACTTACATAAGAAGAATATCTAATTTCAATCATACAGAAAAAGTCTTATGTATTACTTATAAAACTTGTACATTACCTTAATAATCAATCATAAGACTTATAAGATGTCTATATAGGTTGTATACCTTAATTAAAAGACAATTATAGGTCTTATAAATAAAGTTGAAACATATAAAAAGTCCTTATGATTTGATTACAAGATATGAGATCCCTTTTGTATACCTTAACTAAAAGACAATTCTAGGTTTTATAACATTGTCATAAGACCTACAATTTATAAGTTCATAAACCATGAACTCTTATACAAAACAACAAATAATATATAAGACCAATTTTATATATAGTAGGTCTTATAGACATGTTATAAGACTTATTTTTAGATTTTTTATTCTTATTTTTATTTCATAAGACCTGAGACCTTACAATGTCATATGTGTGAACTCATAAATCATTCACACACAGTTGAATCAAAATCACACAAATCCACACCTATATATGTAGGACCATCACCGGTCTATATCATCATCAGTAGGTGGACTACGTGTAATTTTGGATATAACTGTGTGTGAGAGATCAACAATTCTTATCAAACAATATAATTTTAAGAAAATGATGAAGAAATGTTTATCAGAACCAAAATGTTGTAAAACTAGTATTAAATATTTTCAAAAATTGTTTATCTCTATATAATTTTACAAAAATGCTGTTTAAATCATAAATAAAGAACAAAACCTATAAAAAAAAAAAACAACAAAATAAAGTAAAAATTCATTATATATGTTGATCTCGATGAAATTTTTCAGAAATTTACCTTTTATAAGTTTAATTCACAATGTTCTTCACTGCAACAGAGTTTCGCCTGGGTTTCACCGTAAATCGCCTGAATTTCGTCTGGATTTAGAGAGAGAAAATGATTTTTGAAAATGAGGGTTTTGTGTTGATGAAGTTGAAGCGGTGAAAGTGAGAGGTTGACGAGGCACGTGGCGAAATCGAAAGCTATATACGTGGGGAAATCAGAAGCTACATACGTATTTATTTTAATGGTATTTAAGTCTTTTAACATCGAGTGGTTGTAAGTGCTCCAATTTGAGCTTGTTAGAATTTTCGTTAGAAAATTAACGAAAGTTATAACATTTCTAATAATTCCTAACAATCCTAACCTTTCTAACAAAGTGAGGGTAAAATGGGCATTGTTATTTAAGGTTAAACCTTAAAAAGAATCTCAAAAAAAAAAAACAAAAGAAGAAAACCATAAATAGAAATGCTGGAAACATAAACTGGCTGCTTAATTTGAATTTCAAAAAGAAATATTCCTCTTGTCCAAAGCTGGAGCTGCATTTAATGAACAGTGCACGCTGAGGGTTCCCATCCGCGCGGATGAGTTTGTCATCTTAGGAGGGCTATAAATTGAGCCCTCCAGTCACAAAAATAAGGGAGCCACAACACATTTTGCACCGAACCTCTGGCGAAATATAGAGAGAAAACAGTGAGAATTCACTTGAATTGTCACCATTTTCTCTCCAATCTTTCCCAATTCATACTCATCCACTCACTCTCATATTAAAGCCCTAAACACTCATACATACAAGCCAAACACTCAAGAACACAAGTAAGATTGGTAAACCCTCCTTCTCCTAACCCTAAATCTCAACCATGCATGCATTTGCAAACTACAAAATGTAGTTCTTTCATCTTCTTGCTCTAGATCTAAGAAGATCACCATGGAAGACCATCTCCATGGATGATCTTCTACAAAGATCAAAATTATTTTCAAGTTCTCTTACTTTCTTGCAAAGAAAACTCATTTTCAAAACCCTAAAAACCATTTTCAAGCATAAAATCTCATTTTCAAAGGATAAAAATCCCCTTCCCAAGCAAATGAAATGCTTAGTCCTAATGTACCCCAAGGATGGTTTGGTATAGTTGATTCACCACTAAAATGTCTAGTGATCACTAACCAAAACCTAGGAAAATGGGGACAAGCATGGATGCAAAACCCCCTTTAAAATCATATTCTCCTTCTTGGGAAGTTGCTGTCCAGTAGCAATTTTCCCAGACCTCAGTCCATTATCTTAATTTTTGGACACAGATGAACTTGGAATTTGGTGCTAACTACAAAACACTTTTTGTAGCCAACATCCAGAGCTTTCCAGAAATATTTTTACTTTATTTTTTGGGTGAGTAAAACTCCTCTTTTCAAATTTTCTTTCAGAGGCTAGTTCATCAGCTTCTGGGAATCCAGATCTCATATCTGAGGTTTACAGAAGGTTTTGACCCCTCAAATCTTCTCCAAAATGGAAAATTCCTTCGCACAAGTCTTATTTAAGGTGTCTAGAACAACTTTCATTCTCTGAGTTTATCCAGATTATGAAGTTTTAAGACCCTTGAATCCCTTTCAAAATCAAAGGTCCACTGCCTTTTTCATTCTGGCAGAAATAGCTCTCAACTTCAAAAGGTCTTTTGAGTACCAAATCTCAATCCAAAAATCTTCCAAAAAATCATGGAATCAGTTTAAAGTCTTGAAAAGATATCCCTATTTTTACTTTTCTGAGTTTCAAAGTATTTTGGCCAAAACACACACACACACACACACACACAAATGATTTTCAGCTTGGAAGACTCGTTTTACGAGGCATTCCGGGTGCACACTAACGTCCTTCCCGGCGTGTAACATGACCTCCGAACCTAAATCTCTGATCTCGGGCTTTTTTCAAAGTTTTGGCCCTCAAAATTAAAATGGCGTGGCGACTCCGTTTCGTTGATTTTTTCAAACAAAAATGGGAAAATTTTCGATACATCACACATCATCACAGTGGCGACTCCGCTGGGGACTAAGCTTTTTTTTTTAAAAAAAAATGGTATTTGGTATATTGGTGGAAACCACTAAATTTCCCGTTATCGCCTCCTAACACGAGTCGGGGATAAATTGTGGTCTAACAATCCCACGTACCGGTACCACCGTTTTCAAAAAAAAAAAAGCTTTTGAGGGTCAAGCTTCCGTCCCGGCTTTGAAAATCATTTTTGTGTGTGTGTTGATTTTTGCACGGTTTTCGTGTTGTTTTGGCCGCCTCGGAGAAAGTCAAAATTTTGACTGTCGGAATAATGTCCCTAACTGTCGGAATTTTCGTGCTTACGTGCTTATGTGCTCATTAAAAATTTCAAAAAAAAATCAAAAAAAAAGATTTTCAAAAAAAAAAAGAAGAAGAAAATTCTCAAAAAAAAAATCATGCATCATATTTTTAAGACACATAAAAAAATCTCTATTTTACTCAGAAAAAGAATATAGACTGCTTGCACACTACGCGCACGTGACCGTACACTGCACACTACGTCCTTAACCCGGGGAAATCCTTGTCGCGGTCCGTTTGGTCTTATTACGCCTCTCGGATGAGCACAGGACTACCCAAACATCCCATGGAGCCTCGTGTCGACCATGCACTTGTCCGTGACACACTTTGTCCGAGACCCGGTTGGTTTTTAGTCCGGGTCCGTGTCATGCCCCGTCTCGTGTATAGACCTTTCCTTTCAAGCCTTTGTCGGCATACCGACTCAATATCTTTCGGGGACCCTAATCGCCGAAGTTCTCGCCGATTTTCCGCCGCAGACTTTGACCAAGATATTGACCGGCGCCTTGACTTCGGCTCGATCGGCACAAATTATACACCGACTCCCAAAGATTGACACCGAGTCATCAAGGATTAATGAATATTCCATGCCTAATTACGGCTTAACCGACGACAAGTCAAGATCAATTGTGGACGCTTATCGCTCCAAATCATGCCGACCTTCGTCGAGCTCCTGACATGATCTTGACTTTTGACGTCGCCTTGTCCGTAATTTACATCGAATGCTCGTTAAGACTCGATTACCCGCCGACTTTTAGGATCGTTTTCTTTCGGTCGGTGGGACCCGCTTGCCCTATAGGACCCTCGCCCGGGCCGTCCACCCCGGGAGGTCGAAATACAGGTGGAATACGAGGGGCTTATAGACGTAGTGACGGGGCCCACCGATCCAGAATCGTAGTAGTTTGCGAAAAGAAGAGCAATCTTTTCCAACCGATTAGGTTAATAAAACATGTTTTAAGTAAACGTGAACAAATAATCGCATGTTGCATGAGCCCAATGCCCAAACACCTACCCTCCTTCCATTCCTGCCATCTCGAACCTTCATGTCCTCTCCCCGCAGCCTCCGCACAAAGCTTGGTTTCGGGCACCGGGTCACCGTTTGATCGCTTGGGAAGAGTCAAGCGCATCGTCGCCTTCACCATTTGTTCCGACTCCGGGTTTCGTAATGTCTCGCATCGCCCGGTAATGATGGGGATAACATCACTCCGCCTCCCGGACCCCTCGTACAGAGCAACAAAGTGGAATCGCTAGCGTAACGTATGAGGTTACGACAGAAGCATAAATGTAATTTTTATGGAGGCTATTAAGAGTCACGGTCTGGCCGCCACTCAATCCGGATGGCACCTTCACCGTGGAAGAAGACGAGGATGCCAACCCCACTCTCGCCGCCCGATTACACCAGGATGCCGCCACCCACCTCCTATGGTGCCACTACCGTAACCCATGCTCCTCGATTTTCGGGTCACCAGCCTCCCCAACCACGCACCACCGGATCCATGCAGCCCGATGGCACAAATCAGCTGGGGGCAAAATCGCACGGAATGTCTTCTCATGGTTGGGGCTATCTCGAATGCCACGCCTAATCGGGATCCCGCCTCGCCCGGAACCGATCAATCCGGACCTTCACAAAGAATGCCTACGCTCGGAATGCCGCCACAACTTGGTTCTCGGGCCACAGTGAGCCCCTCCTCGTAATGCACTAGTTCACCAAGCTCCTCACACAAATCCATTCCTCACTCGACTTCTATGGGTTACCAAGCCTCCATCCCGATGTCATCCGAATCACCAGACCGCAATACCCCCTGTGTTACACACCTTCACCACAAAGTACCATGCAATTCAACAATCCCAGATGCAGCCCGCACTCAAGCCTACTTACTTACGGGCCCCACTGAAATCCAAGTTATCCGGCCACATCGGGGCTGCCTCCACCTACTTTGCCGCTTGAAAATCAACAAAGAAGACGCAAGGTTCTATCCTTTTGCTCAGCTCCTACTCATGCTCCCTGTGGTAACTCACCCCAGACAAGTTTTCACCTACGTCCCCGGATCGGCCGTTCCCTCCACCCGCCCGCTCCATGGTAGCTCCTCTCTAGCTCAGCCACTAGCTTGAATGCCACGGTTCCGCCACAAGACCCTCATCCGGCCCGGTTCATGGAACAACACAAGGAAATGAAAGCGCAGACGCCGAACCGATCGCTAAGAAGCTCCGCCTTCCGCCTACTGCACTGACTCCATTGTTCCTCTCGCCCCACAAATTCGTGATGCCTAATCTCGGATCTCTTTGATGGGACCGCATGTCCGAAAACCCATTTGGACACATATACCTGCGATGAAAGCCAAAGGATGCACCAATCGCCAGCTAGCCGATTATTTCGCCTATCCTTGAAGTCCAAGGCCTTAAAGTGGTTCTTCCGTTTGAAACCCGAAGCCGTGGCTACATGGGACCAGATTACCAATGCCTTCACGTAAAAATATAAGGCCAACTTGGAATGGGAAACAAATAGAGTTGACCTACAAACAACAGCAAGCGCCCGATGAGAATGTTGGGGACTTTTACAAGCGGTGGAATCGAAACTCAAGAAATGGCCATCCCTCCTTCCGAAGAGGAACAACTCGGACATCTTCCAGCCATGCTTGAAACCACATCTCGAGAGCCTCCTCGCCATTTCCCATACTCGCACTTACGGGCCATGGTTAACTCTGCAGCCTAAGTTTGAAAAGGCCTACACCGCAACCGGCCGCCGCACTCGCCTACATATCGGGCTCCTCCCGCAAACACGCCTCAAGCTCCCGCCAAAGGCAAAGAGATGATTAACTATGCGGGACAGAATGTAACAACACGACTCCTTTTGCTCCCGTAAAACCAAATGAGCCTGCACCACGGGTCATAAATCTCGAAAACTTTGGAATGCCCTCGAACGACATCTTTAGGGGACTCGGTGAAAGAAGGCTTGCCGCGGCCTTTGGAGAATTTCCAACCCGTAAATCCGAATGCTCCCGTGGATACTACAAAGTATTGTGCTTTTCATCAAGCTCACTGACATCCGATCGACAACCGCTTTACTCGAAAAAGGCAATCCAGGGCTAATAGAGCAAGGAAAGTTGGAAGGCCCCGAAGGGCCTAACACGCTCAAAAATCCGCCGCCAAGGAACCATAATCGTGTGAATATGATTGAATGCGGAGAATCTTCGCATGCCCAGAAGATGCCGATGAAAGTCCCCAAATACCCGTGGCCAACCTCGTCGAGGATCCCGAATTTGGATTCCCTCGGCCTTGAGGATATCGAACGAATCAACCCATCTTGGTCTCATGTCGAGACTCCTTGCAAGAATACGAGGCCCGCTATTTCTGATAAAGGGAAACCGATACCGAAGAACCGGGCCGTTCCGCCGTAACATGAAAGAACCATTTACACAAGATGGTTAGAACAATCAAGAAGAATCGAACAAGAAAGCTTCCGGCGGGCGCTCAGTACTGGGGCTTATCAAAGAAAGAGGCCGAAGAGCATCCGGAGCTAGTACACTTCGCAAATTGGCTTGGGAGAGCCCGAATATGATCCCGAGAACAAGTGAAGAATCTAAGAGGAGGATTCCTTCTATATCCTACTCCGGTGTCAAATACGTGCCACCCCCTCTCACTCTTCCCCCGCAATTTCTGGGAGGAGAAGCTGAGTCACAATTGCCACTTCCGGGAATGGGAACATATAACAATTTTTGCGGCTGCACGCACCCATATTCCCCCAACGGGTGTGATCGGCGTTCCTCTCACCGAAATCCCGTAGTATGGGAAGAAGATTCCGATGACAACGATGATGATGATGATGACGAGTGAAGAGTCAACCGAGGCCCCGATCCGGAAACAACTGGAACAATCATGCCGGAAATGAGCCCACGGGAGCTAGGCACAATGGCCGGTTATCGCAAGCGACGACGAAGAAATTTCGGAAGACGAATATGAGACCTAGGACATGAAGGCCATGAAGTTTCATGGATCTCGAGCACGTGGATGTCTTAGAATTCAACACGCCTACCATGCTTTGGGGAAAGGGTTCTCGCACATCCGATCCAAGCGGATAGTTGAAGATTTGCTAGAAAGAGGGAGACTGACTCCCATTCTCCCAAATGAGAGAATAACCCTGGTCAGATCAAATCCGCCCGAAAGCAAGGTAACGATCCTTATCAGGGTTACCCAAGAAGAGGTCACCTTCCCCGAATGTATGTCGCCTTTCGTAGAAGTCCTAGAAACCGGCATGATACCGGATGCGCCTCCAACACAAAGTGCTATAATCATCTCCAACTCGAATATTACGTAAAGGAACCGTAATGGCCGCACTATACCGGGGATGAGATCGAAAAGCCGCCAAGTCCCGACAATAGCGACTCTTGTTGCATGATAACTATGAGCAAGGCCGGCCATGAGAGTGAATCTGAGGACGCCCTAGCTCTGTGGGCCATCCAAGGGGCAACAACACAACCCCAAACCCAAAAGCTCGTGACTTGGGAAGCGCTATAAGGGCCGCCCAGAAGGAGCCAAGACACCCAGCCTCACTGTCACTAGACTCCGTCAGTAACCAATGGCCAATAGCCAAAAGGGCTCCCCATTGACCTTAGCAAAGATTGAAGAAATCCAATAAGAGACGACTGATGAGGAAGTTAACTGCTAACCCGATCTCGGCGTATCTTCCAAGGAAATCCCAAGGCGTATAAGAAGGCCACGTATCAAGCACCGAAAGAAGATCGCCGCCCCTATGCTAAGACAAACAAACTCCGGATCCCGAAAAGAGGATCCCGTGCTCACCCGCCTCAGCAAACACAGCCAACATTTCCTCTCGGTCTCTACTCACCTCGTCCTATCCCCATAAGCCGAAGCCGGAAGAAAGCCCGGCTCGCACTCGTGCCTATTGATGCTACTCCCGATGACGTGGTACAAGCTGATTGGAAACATCCACTACGGAACATAATCACTTTCACGTATCTCGACCTCCCTCAATTTGGGGCCGATCATAACGAGCCTCTCTTCATCACACCAGCTGGATGAACGACGCCTCCTCGGGTCCTGGTTGATAACGGGTCCGAATGAATATTCTTCCCGCAAAGATCATGAGCTTGCTTGATATCAAGACTACGTACTTGAAGCCTTCCTCCCTCACAGCCAAAGCTTACGACTCAACATCCCGAGCAGCCCTTGAGTCGCCACTTTAGACCTCTCGGGTTCGGACGTAAATTGATACCGTGGAATTCCGTGTTATCGACATCCCGATTACTTTCAATGCCTTATCGGGAAGACCTTGGCCGCACCAAGTCAAAGGGTCGCCTCAAGCCTCCACCAAAGGTGTGAAATTCGTCTCGAATGGGGATCCGACGACCATTTACTGAGATTTAGTCACTTTAGAGGGCACAGATACTGCGGAATACCTATTCTCGAAATCAAACATGACGAGGAAGGTCTCATGCTAACGGGCTTCACGGCCGAGCCTCCCAAAGCCCAAGTGTGCAACGTAGATCTCGACAATCACCTCGGATAAAATCCCACCGGTCTTGAAAATGATGAGAAAATGAGCTATCTACCTCGGCCTCTGGCCTGGGAAGCACCAACAAGGAACTCACAAACTCATCGAGGTGAAAGGACAGAATACTCGCCACGGCCCGGGATATGAGGCCTCCTCAAATGACACCGCAAAGGAAAAAGATTTGAAGCCGCCACAGAAAGGTCCCGGCCGACAACCCTAAATCTCTCCCCTTCACTCCTAATTTGGCCGACTACTTTGTAAAGGGTCCCACACAACCAGAAACATCACAGAGCCCACTCCTACGGCAGATGGCTAAAGCTACAGATAGCCTCAACAAGTTCGTAGGAACCAAGGCTAACCCGGTCCGTAGAATGTTCCCTGACCTACCCAAGATACCCGGGGCTACCACTACCATGAAGAGTGAGTATACCTTCAGTAGGCGTGCTCGACTCCGGTGGAACAGCTCGAGAAGCTCACAACCACTATTCCTACGCCCAGAAGATCCGAAACCCGAATTCGAACCGACAGCGCTAAAGCTAAGGCCACGGAATTTCCTCGTATGATTGGGATGGTCCGGTTATGCAAAGAATTGTTCGAAGAAGAAGTCCAAAGCGACCCGATTGATCTCGGCTCGGTCCAAGAGATGATAGCAAAGAATTGAGAAAGGAAAACAAAAACAAAGACAGCTTCCCGAGTCATGAGGCCACCAATAGCAAAGCCGCTAAAGAATTGGGAAAACCTCTCGTGCCCGTCCGCGACCAAGGAAGAAATGATCACCAAGCTTGGATTGGTCCCCCGTCCCTTTCAGTGTCAATCTAGGACAAGTCCTCCCAGCCTCTCTTTGTTAAGATCGAGTCTCTAGGGTCGTCCGACGGCCTTACGCCTGAAGACTACGAGTCTGTAGCAAGCGCTGTATTCCTTTTCGTTTTCAATGAAATGACGAACCTTTCTGAGTATCCCTCGATTGTCACTTTAACTAATGATGAATTAATTAATAAAAATTTTTTTAATAATAATTCATTAGATAAAGAAGCGCATACATTAAAAAAAAAAATCAAACAACAAAAAAATCTTTAAGCAAAGTTGTCCTGAAAGAGGAAAATCGAGCCCAAGCCGCCGAAGAGATTTTGACGAGTGTGAATTTGGGAACTCGCGAAGAGCCTAAAGAGACGCAGATTGGTGATTTCTTCAAGGAATCGGAAAGGATGCTCGCAAAGTCCTACAAAATCCTCAACTCAAGGAAAGTAGCCCTCTTCATCAAAGAGAACATCATGTGCAGATACGGGTTGCCACCGAAATCATTTCGTATAATGGATCCCACTTCGAAGGGGAATGTGAAAAACTACCGCGTAATTCCGAATAACCCGTCACAAGTCATCTCCCTACTGTGCCCCAAACCAACGGAGCCGTCGAGGCAAAGCAAACAAGACTCGGAAAATATCATCCGGAAAATGGCCGCCCAAGGCGTAGATTGGCCCGAGAAGTTACACTCGGCACTCGGGCTACGTAACATCGCCGAACGGCAACCGGGGAAACACCTTGCTCCTCACATACGGAATGGAAGCCGTACTCCCAATCGAGCCGGAAATACCTCGCTCCGTATACCGTTGGAAAGCCGATCAACGAGGTCGAATGGCTCCGCAGTCGCCATGATGAATTGGCCCTACTAGACGAACGCCGACCGAAGGCCATGGAACACATCCGAGCCTACCAAGGAAGAATGGCTGAGCCTTCGACAAGAAAGTAAAGCATCGGAGATCCGAGAAGGTGATCTCGTTTGAAAGAAAAGCCCCTACCCGTATCAACCCTCGGCAAATGGGAGCCTCGTATGGGTCGGGCCATATGTCGCCCGTAAGATCTTCTCCGAGGAGCCATGCAACTTGCGCACCTCGACGGAATCCCTTTCAGTACACCCAAAGTGAATGGTGACAAGCCGCGCGTATACTACGCGTGAAAAAAAAAAAAAAAAGAAAAAACAAAAAAAAGAGTGCTAAAAGAGTAATACCCAACTAGGTTGAAAACCCGAAAAGGGCGGCCTAGGTAAAAACAGGTTGCACCAAAAAAAAAAAAAAAAAAAAAAAAAAAAAAAAAAACAACAAAAAAAAAAAAACAAAAAAAAACAAAAACAAAAAAAAAAAAAAAACAAAAAAACAAAAAATCGGTTGAACTACGAAGACCCGAGCTCCTCAAAATGAGGGGAACGTAGGCAAATGGAAACGGTTCGGTCTAAAGCACAAATAAAAGCCATACTTTGGCATCAATACAATTGATCGACCATGAAAGCGTCTCGAAAACTCTAAAGCAATTCAAATATTCATTACAAGTTAAAAGCTCTTTGATGAGTCTAAGCCCGATTCATTCCTACAACCGGCAACCTCGCTAAAAGAAAACTAAGATACATAATCAAATTAATGTGTCTCGCTATGACAAGAAAGGGATACTGAAACCTCGTAGTCACCCAAGCCACTCGCACCGGCCTCTCCCCTCTTCTTCCCCTTCGAGTCTTCTTTTTCTCGAACAGAAAATGTCGCTGTTCCTCCTACCAAGCTCCGGTATAGGGACAGGTCTATCAAACCAGCCTCCGTCGTGGCCTTAGTAGCCCTAGCGTCATCCCTCATCTCCCGTAACCTAGCCGGTAGCATAGGAGCCCTCCTCTCCGTCTCTTGACGTAAGCCTCATAATCGGTCACGCCGTCTCCGCTCCCGTCATGAGGGTTGGCCTCGCCTCGACCCTCCTCCTCTCGTAAAATGCCAGTCCTCCGCACCCACAATGGCCTCACGCCATCTCAAAATAGCCACCCGAGTCTCTCCTGCATGCCTCTCGTACCAATCCAGTACCAAGTGGTCAGAACACCGGTCTCTGACGCTCGAGAATAACCCGAGGAGGAAAGGCATCATACCTCCATGCTCGGGAAAGAAATGGAAACACCGAGGGATCATCCATAGAAACAGGAGCCACCACCCCGGTGGCTATATCATCAAAGCCCTCCAAAGGAACCTCGCTCCAAGCCAAACTGTCTCGTAACTAAAGCCGGAATATAGAAGCCGGACCGAGAAAGCCCCTAAGCATGACCACTGAGACCCATCCCCAAGCACTCGCGAGTCTCCACCCGCCAACAAGGCACCGACCATCTGATATCTTCGTCCCGGAGACCAGCCATCCAACGCTCCCACGAGCCCCGATCATCAAAATCCACCGCAACCCTCCCCGGCAAATGTCCAAGGCTTCGATCATATCGAGGTTTCCCGAAGAACCCCCAAACGCTCCATCGCCCACTGGTCAAGAGAAACGGGCTGCCCCCGTGCATATACCGTCTTCCGTAGCTAACTGCCTATCGAGAGCATGAAAAGTCTCCCCAAAATCAAAGGAACGACATCTCTCGCCTGTGCGACAGAACGACAACATCCAAGAAAGACCGATGGCAAATCCCAAAGGAATAGACCATGAACAGGTGCCAAACATACAAAGTGCAAAGGCATCCCAATAGGCATCATCCACCAAGCCTAGGCCCCTAAATCTCGTGGGAAGACCGGAAATATCGAAATGATCGGGACCACGGATCATACCTTGCGCTTCCTCCTGGGAAAGATGAAGGAGGACGCACACCGTCAACAAAAGAAGCCCCTCCGGCAAAGGGAACCGCTATCTCTTCCACCTCCGACCTCCAAGCAAGGCCCGAAATTCTTCCACAATGGAACAATCTCATTGAAGGAAAGGCAAAAGACATGCCTTCTAGTGTCCCAAAATGAAGAAGAAGCCCTCAAAAGCTCATAATCCGAAATCAATTCCTTGAGAGACCATAAGCACTTCACCTTGTACCTTTCTTCAAAGAAGGACCCCCTCTCATGCATAATCTCCCTGACCAATCCTTGAACTTGTTGAAGAATGACATTTGGGATTCTTGGGACAATTTTGATGGAGCTTTTCTAAAGTTTTCCATGGTTTTTCTCTCTTTCTCCCGAAAATGGCCGTTTGGACCGGAGGTTGAAGAGGATATTTGAATTTGAAATAAAGCAAGACCAGTCTCGAACCAAAATTAAAGGACAATGTCGAAGCCGCCCTATCCGCGCGGACATGATTGTCACAAATGTAAAAATTCTCGCAATACCAAGCCGCTACATCAAAAGAGGAATATTCCGTCCCGTTGCTCGAAACCCGTGCAAAAAAAAAACCTCCCCAAACCACCCATATACCAAACACCCTTGCAAAAAAAAAAAAAACCAAGGCTCATGCAACACTGCATTCATACCGCATTGCATTCATAAAATAAAATCCTAAATTATTACATTCCAAAAAAAAAAAAGAGTGTGCATAAAAAAAAAAAAAAACAAACAAACATAAATAAAATCCTAAATTATTACATCCAAAAAGAAAAAAAAAATGTGCATAAGCTGTACAAATCTAAATCTCAATCTCAAATCTCAAAAAAAAAAAATCAATCGGAGTCTCCAATACGCCCGATGTCCGCCCCGCCTCTTGCGACTCGGGCCCGCCTCCTCAGAGCCCCGAAAATCTCGGGCTCGTAATCGTCCTCGTCTCCAAAGAGGCTCATCAGACCAACCGGCACGCTCCGATAGGGCAAGCCGAGATCTCGCGAAAAATCGTATCCGAAGGTGAAGGCGTCGGACTCCCGGACGTACGAAGACGACCCGCCATGCCGCCATACGTGTCCTCGCCCGTGTGGATCCCTCGAGAATGACGTGATCCGAAGGCAACACCGCGCGGGATCAAGGAGAGGAGACAAAGGAGTCTCTCAAGAAGTCTCGAGCGAATAGGGAAGCTCTCCCGTCTCGACAGCGCCGCCGTGGTCGCTCGCTCTAGCCTCGAGGAGCCCCGCAAGCGACCATCCTCCCGATGAATCTCTTGGCCCCGATCACTTGCTTCGTCGCCTTCTCGACGACCACCTCCGAAAACCGCACAAAAGCAAAAGCGCCAAAAAAAAAAGGAAGTGATGCTAAAGATGATGAAACAAAAGAAAGAAGCGTAAAAGCCATACCTTCATACCCTGACGAGGCCGAAAAGCTCGTGGAAGTCGCCGGCCGAGGGATCTCGCACCTCAATCGGACCCCATCCCGGGATATAGGAAAAATCCGTCCGAGGGTACCGCGGATCCCAAGCCCCTCCCTATCCAGACTCCGAGGCATCCTCGCCTCCTCAAGACGAATGTCGCATATGGCTCAATCGCCACGAAATCCGAGAAGTGCCGCGCTCGGTAATCATCCCAGTCACTGACCGATCGCTCGGGTGCATCATATCGGCAGGAGGCTCCACCGGTGTCCTCAAAGGCGAATTCACGCCATGCCGGCGCGTCACCCTCTCTCCCGCATAATATGCATCGCAGTCGACCTCTCAAAATCCTCCGCCGCACAGTCCAAATCTCGCCGCCCTTCAAGCGCCACCTCAAAGCGATCCTGTGGGAAGAATATCATCCCCTCATCCGTCTCGGCCTCCGTCAAAGGAAGGCAATCCGCGTACTGAGGGTCGTACGCCCGGAGCTTATCTTCTCCCGGCATGCTTGACCAAGACCGCATGGCCGGATACGCCCGACGTACTCCGCCGGGCCGCCGCCACATCGTGACGTGGAAAACTCCAACGCCCATACCGCGAAAGGTAAAAATCCAATCAATCCAAAGGCAAAAGAAAAGTGCGTGCTCAAAAAAAAAAAAAGAGGGAAAGCAAAAAGAGAGCTTATACCTCTAGAGCAAACTCAAAGCAAGATAAAGAGCTCACAGCCTTCCTACCGTACCTATCGAGAGCAAAGTAAAGCTCGCGCCTCGGCCTCTCCCCACGAGACATCTCCGGCCGTCTCCATGTCCTCCAAGGACCTCAACAAGGCAAAGACCGCCGTCCTCAAGCATGCCCAAAGAGGGTGCTCGAAAAGGCAAACCACAAGAAGGCCCCGGCAAATCTGATCGGCGCCTATCCTCTCCTCCCCACCCTCGTAGCTCGCTATGGTCTCCACAATCTTACCGTAGACCACGGCATACCCATCCCCATCCCCTTTTTGGGAATAGGGAAAATCCCGTAAGAGCTCGTAGATCGCATCGCTATAGCCGTCCCGCCACTCAATGCCGCGCCCATTAAAGGACAGCCCGTAATCGCAGCCAGAATCGGAGGGCGTAACCGTAGCCTCGCCCCGTAAGAAGTGAAAGGTGTGGGTCGCGTCCCACCAGTGCTGCGCTAGAGCAAACATCAAACCCTTGCTCTTAGGGAACTTGACCAGCCCCCTCAAGCACTCAACGAACTCCCAGAGCCCCGTCTCAACAACAACTGCCTCTGACTCGGCAAAGCTCCTCGGCCCGCATCCGGAAGCCGATCCCACAAGTCAACCACGGACTCCACCGATCCTCGAGTCTTCATTTTGTTCAGCTGCTCCGTCACAAAACGGTGTCCGCCCTGTAAAAAAAAAAAGAGAGAGAAAATGTCAAAAAAAAAAAATTTTGCATTTGCATTTACACAAAAAAAAAAAGAAAGCATACACATGCATTAAAAAAAAAAATTTCGACAAAGATAACAAAGATACAATGAGCATAGCCCCATTTTTCTCGCATAAAAGAAAACAAGCCAAAGAAATTCCAATGCATTCATCAAAAAAAAGATGCATTCCTACTAAGTAAAAACTCCGTCCCATTTTCATAAAATAACATGCATACCATCCATCATCTCAAAAAAAAAAAAATGCATACATGCATATCATCCATCTTACATGCAACGGGAGGAAAAATTCGTCCCACTTTTCAAAAAAAAATATATATATCCTAAACATACATACATCCCATATTGGCAAAATGCCCATTCTTTCCAAACAAAATGCATGCATTGCATCATTCATCAATATCAATATTCAATTTCAAAAAAAAAAATCATCATCATCAACATGCAATATTCAATTTCAAAAAAAAAAAATCACAATTTTCGAATTTTCACATGCAATTTTCGAATTTAAAAAAAAAAAATGGCGAAAATGCCAATTCTTTTTCCCAAGCAAAATGCACATTTTGGGTTACTCACATAATCATCAAGATTCAAAGACAATGAACATCAATATTCAATTTCAAAAAAAAAAATTTCAAAAATCACCTAAAATTCAAATTTCAAACAAGAAATCAACAAAGGGATCAAAGGGTTTCAAAGTATACCGTTCGGAGATTCGAATCCGAAGCCCAATGTTGCCAAGCATCGGGGTAGGGCTCCTCCGCAATCGATTGCGAAAGATTGTAATGCCTCCTCATCCGGACGAGCTCCAATCGTCTCTCCGCCACCGGCCACGTCCTTGGCCTTGAAAAGCGCCTTCCCGTGTTCCATTGCTCAAAAATCGAAGAAAACGGAGGATTTTTGAAGATTTTTTGGCCAAAAATGGCTTCCTTCCTGTTCTCTCTTTCTCTCTCGTAATTGCAGACAATTTCAAAACCGAATGGGGAAGAAGAAAAGGGCGTTCGCCCTCATTAATACCCCCGACTTTCAGCTCCTATCCGCGCGGATAGGATTGCAAGGGTCAAAATGACCCTTTTGCCCCTTAAAATTTCGTGACTCGCAATTCGCCCCTAACTTGACAGAGTTAACCAAAGTTAACCAAAGTCAACCCCTTGTCAAGAAAATTCTTCCCTAGCCAAACGTAAGACCGAGTGCCCCGAGAAAGATAACGGATCCCGTATCTTTCATCAAAATCATCCTGCAGCCAAACGTAAGACCGAGTGCCCCGAGAAAGATAACGGATCCCGTATCTTTCATCAAAATCACCCCTAAGCAGCCAAACGTAAGACCGATCTCCCCGAGAAAGATAACGGATCCCGTATCTTTCATCAAAATCATTCCCCGGCAGAAAGATAACGGATCCCGTATCTTTCATCAAAATCATTCCCGGCAGTAAAACGTAAGACCGAGTGCCCCGAGAAAGATAACGAGATCCCGTATCTTTCATCAAAATCACCCCTAGCCAAACGTAAGACCGAGTGCCCCGAGAAAGATAACGGATCCCGTATCTTTCATCAAAATCATTCCCTAGCGCCAAACGTAAGACCGAGTGCCCCGAGAAAGATAACGGATCCCGTATCTTTCATCAAAATCATTCCCCGGCAGTCAAACGTAAGACCGAGTGCCCCGAGAAAGATAACGAGATCCCGTATCTTTCATCAAAATCACCCCCGGCAGTAAAACGTAAGACCGATCTCCCCGAGAAAGATAACGGATCCCGTATCTTTCATCAAAATCATTCCCCGGCAGTCAAACGTAAGACCGAGTGCCCCGAGAAAGATCACGAGATCCCGTATCTTTCATCAAAATCACCCTAAGCAAGAAACGTAAGACCGATCTCTCTGAGAAAGATAACGAGATCCCGTATGTTTTATCAAAATCTTCCCTAGCCAAACGTAAGACCGATTTCCCGACGAATACGTCCGATTTTCCCTGAAGCTAACAAAATCCCCAAAGAAAGTTAACGGAATCCCAAAAGCCAACGGAATCTCGAGTAGAACTCGAACTACGAAAGGGCTTGATTCCCACTAGGGATACGTAGGTAGCCTATCATTAGGTCCAGCCCCTCGACCAAAACGGTCACCCTCTCCTTCGGCAGCAGACGAAGTCCACCGAAAGGCCATTTCAAATAAAGGTCTGAGGCACCTAAAACGCCATCATCAAGGTTCGAGGCACCTAAAACGCCATCATCCAGGTTCGAGGCACCTAAAACGCCATCTCCAAGGTCCGAGGCACCTAAAACGCCATCATCAAGGTTCGAGGCACCTAAAACGCCATCTCCAAGGTTCGAGGCACCTAAAACGCCATCTCCAAGGTTCGAGGCACCTAAAAGCCATCATCTCCAAGGTCCGAGGCACCTAAAACGCCATCTTCAAGGTTCGAGGCACCTAAAACGCCATCTTCAAGGTTCGAGGCACCTAAAACGCCATCTTCAAGGTTCGAGGCACCTAAAACGCCATCTCCAAGGTTTGAGGCACGTAAGACGCTATCACTAGAAAGCGATAAATCGAAATCATCCCCAGCCGAGCGGATAACCATCAGACCGAAAATGGTCATCTCTTATCCCCAGCAGAGTTTCTTTCCAAAGAACCGACCGCAGAACTCGCTCATCGTGTTCGAGGCACCTAAACGCCATCATCTCCGTGGTCAAAGACCCGAACTACGATCGGCTTGATTCCCATTCGGGATACGTAGGTAGCCTATCGCTAGGTTCACCACCCGATCACTCGATCATCCCGCCAAATATGGAGCCCACTTATCGACGACCCCGCTTCCTTCGAAAGCGTCGTCGCCGAGGGGGTACTGTAAGTGCTCCAATTTGAGCTTGTTAGAATTTTCGTTAGAAAATTAACGAAAGTTATAACATTTCTAACAATTCCTAACAATCCTAACCTTTCTAACAAAGTGAGGGTAAAATGGGCATTGTTATTTAAGGTTAAACCTTAAAAAGAATCTCAAAAAAGAAAAACAAAAGAAGAAAACCATAAATAGAAATGCTGGAAACATAAACTGGCTGCTTAATTTGAATTTCAAAAAGAAATATTCCTCTTGTCCAAAGCTGGAGCTGCATTTAATGAACAGTGCACGCTGAGGGTTCCCATCCGCGCGGATGAGTTTGTCATCTCAGAGGGCTATAAATTGAGCCCTCCAAATACAAAAATAAGGGAGCCACAACACATTTTGCACCGAACCTCTGGCGAAATATAGAGAGAAAACAGTGAGAATTCACTTGAATTGTCACCATTTTCTCTCCAATCTTTCCCAATTCATACTCATCCACTCACTCTCATATTTGTTGTGAAAATCACGTTCTTGCGCAGCGGAATAACGGATCAAGCCTTGAGAATGAATAAATAAGATGCAACACACACGAAAAGTAAATCACACACAAAGGAACACACAAGAATGTTAACCCGGTTCGTTGCAACGACAACTACGTCCGGGGGCGCTACCAAGCCAAAATATTCTCACTATAATATTTTCGCATGTTTACAATCACAAAGCACCAATTTGTTTCTAGGCTACCACATGTATTTATAGGATACAAGAAATCAAATCCTAGCAATAAAAGGATTCCTAACTTAAGAAAGTATTCTTCTTCCTTAACAAGTCTTCCCAAATATTGCTGTCACAAGGAATCCCAAATCCAAGAGGAAATCTCGATCAAAATAGGAAACCGAATCACCCGTAATCGTACCAAGCGCGGCCGCCTCCCTACAAGCGCGTCCGCGCTAATATCCGTAAACTCCAGCTCCTTGCTCGACACTCCAGCGCGGCCGCTCCGGCCCTCAGCGCGGTCGCGCACATGGTCAGAAACAGCTCCTGCGAAATTCCTTCACGATTTGACTCCAAACCCAACAATCTCCCACCTGGAGACAAACCATCCATGATACCTCGTCTTGAAACAAACAAATCTCAGTTTTCAGTGGCCAGCTAATGCGTTGGTAGCGCCCGGCCTCTTGTCTAGTTATCCAAGTGAATTGAAGCTGAGCAACGCTTCAACATAAGCTGCCGGTTCTACCATGCTCCGAGTCTTCATTCCGAATGATCCTCCCTGCACATCCCCGCTCACTTGCTTGCTAACTATCGATCCTGAACAGCGCGAATCCACGTGCCCCACACAATCACAAGCTTGGAACCTTTGTGTGTTCTTTGCAACCCATCGCATCACCGTTCTAGATCCCGCTCCCATGTTGACCAAATTGGCTCCGCGTCGGCCGACTTCATTACCCAATTTTCTATCAACATACCGTTTAGTGAAATTTCTCCCACCATGGCGATCTCGGCCACCACCATTCACCATTGGGATTCGCCTTCGTTTCCCCCAACGACTCATGTTGCATGTGGTATACAACATATTTTCCACCCCGCCACGAGCCACCAAGCTAGCTCCGCGGTTTATCTTCCATGTCCCACAACCGAAGGTCACCACATAACCCTCCTTATCAAGTTGCCTTATGGAAATCAAGTTCTTCTTCAAATCCGGAATATGTCGCACGTCACGTAGCCGCAAAACAGTCCCATCCGTTGCTTTGACCCGAACTACCCCCTTTCCAATGACCTTGACCGGATTATTGTCTCCCAAACGAACAACCCCAAAATCACCCGAATGTACTGCTCCATCCTTTCGCACTAGTGCACGAATGAAACGTCGAGCCCGAATCCAAAACCCACGAATCCGTTGAATCGCTCCCACCCAAGATTAATGCATCCGCTAACTCTTCAGCAACATTCAATTCCTTCGCTCGCCCTGACCGCCGGACAACTTCTCCTAAAGTGCCCCTTCTCCCCACAATCGTAACAAGTAATCACCTTCTTGCCACTCTTACCCTTTTCACTGATATTCAGTGCTAGCCCCGATGTCCCTGCCTTACTCTTTCTACGAATTTCTTCGCCAAGAATCACATCAACGACATCCGCAAACTTCAACTTCACTTTTCCTGTTGAAACGTTAACTGCTATCGCAGTCGTATCCCAACTTTCCGGTAAAGAAGAAAGTAAAATCAACGCTAGTACCTCATCATCAAGAGTAACAGCCACGGAAGACAGTTGGGTCGCAGTAGATTTGAATTCACTTATATGCTTTGTTGCCGACATGCCCTCTACCATCCGTATGTTCAACAGCTTCCTCATCGATGAGCCTTGTTCGCCGATGGTGCCTCGTACATGCTCGCCAACATCTCGCAACATCTCCATGGTAGTCTTCGCCTCCAAAACATTCTTCGCGACATCCTTGGTCAACGTTTGCCTAACAAGCCCTAACGCTTTCCGATCCAAGATTTCGAATTTTGCTTCCTCTATGTCATCCGGCTTTTCTTTTAATGGTAGATACAAATCCTTGTTCCACAAAACATCCTCGATCTGCGTCTTCCAGAAATTGAAATCCGTCCCATCAAACTTTTCGATCAACACCTTATTACCATCCTCCAAAGCTCCCAAGAAATCCATAGCAAAAGATAACCCAAGCAATGATTCGACAAAACCAAGAGCTCTGATACCAGTTGTTGTGAAAATCACGTTCTTGCGCAGCGGAATAACGGATCAAGCCTTGAGAATGAATAAATAAGATGCAACACACACGAAAAGTAAATCACACACAAAGGAACACACAAGAATGTTAACCCGGTTCGTTGCAACGACAACTACGTCCGGGGGCGCTACCAAGCCAAAATATTCTCACTATAATATTTTCGGTATGTTTACAATCACAGCACCAATTTGTTTCTAGGCTACCACATGTATTTATAGGATACAAGAAATCAAATCCTAGCAATAAAAGGATTCCTAACTTAAGAAAGTATTCTTCTTCCTTAACAAGTCTTCCCAAATATTGCTGTCACAAGGAATCCCAAATCCAAGAGGAAATCTGATCAAAATAGGAAACTGAATCAGTCCAGAATCGTACCAAGCGCGGCCGCCCTCCCTACAAGCGCGTCCGCGCTAATATCCAGAAACTCCAGCTCCTTGCTCGACACTCCAGCGCGGCCGCTCTGGCCCTCAGCGCGGTCGCGCACATGGTCAGAAACAGCTCCTGCGAAATTCCTTCACGATTTGACTACAAACCCAACAATATTAAAGCCCTAAACACTCATACATACAAGCCAAACACTCAAGAACACAAGGAAGATTGGTAAACCCTCCTTCTCCTAATCCTAAATCTCAACCATGCATGCATTTGCAAACTACAAAATGTAGTTCTTTCATCTTCTTGCTCTAGATCTAAGAAGATCACCATGGAAGACCATCTCCATGGATGATCTTCTACAAAGATCAAAATTATTTTCAAGTTCTCTTACTTTCTTGCAAAGAAAACTCATTTGCAAAACCCTAAAAACCATTTTCAAGCATAAAATCTCATTTTCAAAGGATAAAAATCCCCTTCCCAAGCAAATGAAATGCTTAGTCCTAATATACCCCAAGGATGGTTTGGTATAGTTGATTCACCACTAAAATGTCTAGTGATCACTAACCAAAACCTAGGGAAATGGGGACAAGCATGGATGCAAAACCCCCTTTAAAATCATATTCTCCTTCTTGGGAAGTTGCTGTCCAGTAGCAATTTTCCCAGACCTCAGTCCATTATCTTAATTTTTGGACACATATGAACTTGGAATTTGGTGCTGACTACAAAACACTTTTTGTAGCCAACATCCAGATCTTTCCAGATATATTTTTACTTTATTTTTTGGGTGAGTAAAACTCCTCTTTTTAAATTTTCTTTCAGAGGCTAGTTCATCAGCTTCTGGGAATCCAGATCTCATATCTGAGGTTTCCAGAAGGTTTTGACCCCTCAAATCTTCTCCAAAATGGAAAATTCCTTCGCACAAGTCTTATTTAAGGTGTCTAGAACAACTTTCATTCTCTGAGTTTATCCAGATTATGAAGTTTTAAGACCCTTGAATCCCTTTCAAAATCAAAGGTCCACTGCCTTTTTCATTCTGGCAGAAATGGCTCTCAACTTCAAAAGGTCTTTTGAGTACCAAATCTCAATCCAAAAATCTTCCAAAAAATCATGGAATCAGTTTAAAGTCTTGAAAAGATATCCCTATTTTTACTTTTCTGAGTTTCAAAGTATTTTGGCCAAAACACACACACACACACACACACAAATGATTTTCAGCTTGGAAGACTCGTTTTACGAGGCATTCCGGGTGCACACTAACGTCCTTCCCGGCGTGTAACATGACCTCCGAACCTTAATCTCTGATCTCGGGCTTTTTTCAAAGTTTTGGCCCTCAAAATTAAAATGGCGTGGCGACTCCGTTTCGTTGATTTTTTCAAACAAAAATGGGAAAATTTTCGATACATCACACATCATCACAGTGGTGTGTGAGAAATTAGTAAAAGGTCATTTTTTAAAATGAGATTGAATCTCCCTGTAGGGGCTCTAGGGTCCGTTGGTCTTCATTTTTTTAAACACCTCAAAATAAGGTTTACACTTTACTTTATTTCTAAAATGACAAATTATAAATAATATTTGGACAAATATATTCTTGCAAAGTTTATATAATTTTTTTTGTTTTTTATTAATATATGAATTGTGTTTTGACAAATATACTCTCATAAAATTAATAATTATCTAGTCAAAGATTTTGTTTTTTTTATATACGTGTAAAATCAAATTAGAAATTTTAAATTGCTTACGTAAAGAGTATTTTGAAATAAACAAAAATAAAAGAGTAGGGTAATCTTAGTTTTTTTTTTTTGAGTTTTTTTTTTTTTTTTGAAATTCCTAACCACTTAATATCAATTATAGCTAGCAGGGGATATTGAACCCAACACCTATACAACGTAGAGACTTAAACTTGCTCAATATGTCGCTTGGATGAAGCATTTCATTAACCTTCTTATTTACCTACTTATTTACGACATTAACATGTCATCATATATCTTCCTTCATTCCGGAATAAATATCACAATTGAAAAGTTAACGATAAAAATATTTTTTATTATGCTTTCTAAATTGACGAACGTACATGTTGTAATTGCACTAAATCAGCTGCTTAATATATTTAGTGTCTTTGTTTCAAAAAAATAAATATATTTAGTGTTTTTAGGCAGTTTTTCTAGAAAAAATATTATTTAGGAAGATTACTATACTACTTCAAATATATATGCTACTTTTAAACTTGCGACATTTATTTTTGAGACAAACTAAAATGAAAAGTGCAATATTTCTTTTAAAACGACCGAAAGTATTAAATTATCAATGGGGTCGGTCAATCAACCTGGATATCACATAAACATTTTAGTTTTACAAATACCTTCTTTTTTGGCCTCTGAACAAATACTTTGCCCGCCCTAAAATTATTCTCAATTAATAAGTCAATTTTTTAATTAAAATATAGTTATGCATACTCCCTCCTTTTAATTTTTTTTATTGACTACATTTATACAAAATTTTAATTTTTCAAAGTTATGAAATTCAAAATAATATTCCCCGCTTCCTTAAATAAATATCCAAATTTTATTTTAATGGACACTATGAAAATGTGATGTGGTGGATTTCATTATATGTAATTTTCCTATTTTTCTAGACATTTTATCCTTATTTTGATGTATTTAGTTTAGATTTGATGTAATTTGAGATAATATGTTAAAGCGAGGTGTTATCGAGAGTTATTGTAATCCGAGGATATTTTAGTTGTTTTATTTCATATTCGGATGTAATACTCTCAATGAGTCAAAGTCAAGTTGAAAAAGTCAAGATTATGAAAGTGAGGATTATTCTGCAAATCTAAAAAGTTTAGGGATCAGACTGAAAATCTGAAAAGTTCAGAGACCAAAGTGCGAAAGTGACATTATAGGAAACACAATAATCATCGGCACAATCTTTATTCGAAGACTCAGTTGACCGCCGTTTCTTGTAGACTTCTTAACAAAATATTTTCTTTTTTCTTTTTCTTTTTCCGTATGGTATTAGAATTATTGATGGGAGGAGTATAAATACTTCTTTTGAAAAGTTTATTAGGGTTGGATATTATATTATTTTTAGGTTTTTCTCTCTAGAAAAACTTTTGAAGCTTTGAAACCTCCATTAAAAAAGCTTAAACTTCAATAGTTTTGGATTGTAAATCTTGATCCGTTTTTGATATCAATTGAGGTTTGAATCTTTCTTAATTCCTTTCCCTAATTGCAATTTTACTTGTGCCTTATTCTAAATCTAATCATATGGTTTTGAAACTTGATCAATTTCTTAATCTCTTTTATTATGTTTTTACTAGAATTCTCTTCTACCGTGTTGGATTAGGGTTTTCATTATAGCACCCTTCATAAATCTCGTATGTGTCATCTTGATTTGTGATTAGGATAAAATTGACTTTATTTCTATTTGAAATAGTAATAGAATAATTTCTTGATCTTCATCTCTTAAAGCTTTTATCGATTAATAGTTTTGAATCTTGACCGTATCGGCTAGGTTTAATTATTGATTAGGATTATTAGTTGAGCGTGTTGCCGCTAGTAATCAATAACAAAGAAGATATAGAGATTTTCCAATCTCGTGATCAAGTAATTAGGGGTAAGAAAGAAAGAATTATACCTGTGATATTGATTGATAGACGGGGATAGTTTTATGTATCCAAAGTGCTTTTTACTTAATTGTTACAACTTAGATTTTATTCCCCGTCTTAGGAAATTAATTCATCAACAAACAAAATCCTTCCATTTGTGTCGTGATTAGTTCATATTCAATACTGTTCTTCAGTGGTTCGATCCTGGACTTACCTTTTCTACATTCTTGTGGCCGAGCCCCGATTTAATTTAGTAGGTGTGCGATTTAAGCCTACCAAAATGTGTGTTTTGTATACATTTTAATGACAAAGATGTACAAATATTCTTGTTATTTACTTTATAAACATTTAGTTTTACGATAATAAAATAAATAATAACATTTTTTTTTTGGTAAAAAGGCATTTACGAACAAAGTTTTTTACAAAAAATATTTATTTTAAGACAATTTTTTTATCATTCATTTATTAGGGACAAGAAGAGTACACCTTTTTGAACAGAGGAAGCACGATCCAGGATAAAAGGAGCATAATATCTTTTCCGTATGATTTTCATGAAGAAAAAAGAAAGTGCTATTAATGGAGGATTCTAGGAAAATTTCATATACCATTAATAGTATACTCACATTATTCTGCCGACAAGGGCGGCTACCTAAATTCTCAGTTCAATATAATGTTTGTTGTTGCATGGATGTACAATATTTATGTGCTTGTCTCCATCAATTTTTTGGTTCCTTCTTTTATACTATGTTACTATTCTAATCATCATTTTCTAAATATGCTTTCCTTACCTTATGTGTTCCTTCTAAAAATTACACGTGTATGATAACTATTAGTACTCTCTTTCAAAATAAATACTCCCTCCGCCCTATGATAAGACTCCTTTTAGACGTTTTACAATAATCTGCATTTTCTCAAAAATAGAAATGGGATTCACTTGTCTCTACTCACAATCATTATCCACTTACTCCTCTTTCTCTCTCCTACCCAACCATCTACACTCACAACACATCACCTTTTTCACTTTTCTCCTTAATTCTCGTGTCAAAAAAAAAAAAGTGCACATTATCTTGAAACAGAAAAAGTATTTAAATTGAAGGAACTTGCTTGCAATCATGAATTGAAACAGCTCGTGCACCAATCAACAACGCTTCCATTAACTTACCTATCATCAATTAAACAAAGAAAAAACATAAAGATACAAATTCAAATAGAAATCAATCTCCTGCTCTGTGACTGTTGTCATGGAAAGGGCTATCATAAGGGAAAAGACCGTTAGTGGGTCAATTGCATCAAAATGTTGGAGAATTTTGACCCGTGCTTCGACACAAGATTGTTGGCAGGTGTTGAAAATTTTGCTAAAATAGGATCAAAAGAGTGCCAGTGATTTGGTTAAAAAGTGTTAGTGATGTGGTTTAAAAGTGCCAGTATCTGGATTAAATAATACGGGTGTAAAAATTAAATAGTGTCAGTAATAGTATAAAATAGTCAGTGCATTTGTATTTAATTGTCATTACTAATATAAAAAAGTGTCAGTGTTGATCTAAAAGAGTGTCAGTGAAAGTAATATCATGAAAAGAGTGTCAGTGATTGTTATAAATAGTGTCAATTCATATGTTATTAAATGTCAATGGTAGTTTAAAAAGTGTTCATGATTGTATTGAAAAGTGTCAATGCCTGTATTAAAAAGTGTATGCATGATTGTTTTATAATTCCCGTGTGTGTGATAAAAAGTGTCCGTTTACGTATTAAAAAGTGCTGCCGTGAATGTTTTATAAGAGCGTGTGTTAATTGATGCTGTCCAATAATAATGGTTGGGCCTGGCCCAAGTCTATTGGCGAGAAAATAGCAAGTGGGCCCAAAATCAAGATAAGATCCAAGAAGAGGACAAAAGCAGATGCGGCCCAAGGAGGGTCATAAGAAAGCGAGACGGGAGGTATCCCGCTAGAGTCAATAAGAAGGGGGAAGATGGAAACATTAAATGGCGAAACATTATGAGGAAAGCCGGCGATAGAGACTAAATGCGAGATATGGTGGTGAGGCGAGACAGGATAGTAGGTGACTTTATCCGGCGAGAGAGGGATCCCAATTGATGTTACTCACCAGAGGCGGCATATAAATATCTACAAAGTGGGACCCAGGAGACGGTTATGCATTGGGATTGATGATCACGTGTTAAGGGTTTACTTTTATAAAGGACAAATGGAATGGTGACACGTGGCAGGAGGCATGAAACGTGAGGATGTCACATGCAAGGCACGAGGGTAAGGGGTATAAATAAGAGAGAAAGGCTTCATTCAGAGGTACGTACATTGTTACACACACAGACACCTTCAATATTGTTGGTTTTTCCCTTTGTCAAGCAAATTCTTATCCTCACGCCGGAGGGGCTTACGCCGGAGCCGCCCCCGGTTTAGTTAACGTTTGAGTGTGTGCAGATCAATCGGAGAAGAAGGAGCCGGAGATATCAAATTTGGACTACAACGGTGAGTTGCTGCTTGAGGAAGGTCCTGGCAACATCAATTGGTTCCGTTGCCGGGACCGTTTTCTCTTCAAGGATTGGAGTTTCATCGGCGGTAGCTTGATACCGGCGGAGTTCTGTTTTGGAGATCTAGAAGGTGGGTTTGTGTTGTGGACGATTCAATTGGTGTGTTGAATTTACTGGTTGAGTTGGTTTTATTTGCAATTTGTAAACTGAGGTTTGTTGTTCTTATTGTTGTTGGAATCGATTGGTGTTGTATTTGTTGTTAGAATCAATTGGTGTTTTTGGGTTGAATAGTTGGAGAGTTTGATATTGTTTAATTGGGTTGATATTAATTGCTGATTGCAAAAGTGTTTGTGTGAAGTTGTGGTGGATTTGAAGGTGTTTGTTCATATTTGTTTAAATCTGGGTTTGATTGTGGAGGTTTGAAGTTTGAATTTGTGAATTTGTTTTATTTCGAGTAGCTGGGATTTTGGTGTTTTTGGTGGTAGTGTGTAGTTGAAGTAATTGTTGAGATTTTTGGAAAGTTTGGTTGGTGTAGAAGGGTTTTATTGCTGGGTTTTTATTGGTTGTTTCTGGGTTTCTGGGCAAGATCTTCAAATCTTCATAAGATTTGCAGATTTTCATATTTGAAGTTCGTCAGCTTGATTACGTAGGAGAAAGGAATGGCAACACCTGAGAAGAGTATAGTGGGCCAGAAAACTGTGGCGGGAAGGAACATTATCACACCAATGTCGGGGTACGGGAGTATAGGAACGGGCGGAGCGAGAGATACCTCTTCCTCGCAGCAAATAATCCCGGAAGAGATAGAGCGAGACACTGGTGATGAAAGAGAGAGAAATGTGGTGCCGCCACCACAAGAGGAGGAAGCAGAGAATGAGGAAGAAAGTTTGAGGATCCATAATAATTTAATATTACAGTTGATTGAGAATAACAAGAGGCTAAGGGCAATGAAGAAGAAGCCTACCCCAATCCCGCAGGGTTTGCTAACGGTAACTACAGAAGGAAATAAGGGAACAAACAAGGAGGTAATTGTGGTAAATGATGAGAGAGAAAAGGAGGTGGAGCCTGAGAAGCCAAAGGAAACAGAAGCGAGAATTGAAGGGTCGCAAAAGCGAAAGGCAGGAGAGTACATGGAGAATGGACGAAAGATTAAAGTTTATCATTGGCCACACACTTCTCAAGTGTCGTCCCTTTATTGTGAAGAGGAAGATGGTGATACTGCGTCGAATGAAGCAGAAGATGGCGAGAGAGAGATGAGAAGTTTCAAAGATAGCGAGAAACCTAAGGCGGTAGAGAGGGGAAAGGGTGTAGGAGTTAGTCGTTTCGGAGAAGAGGACGGGTTAAAGAGACAGATGGCCGAGATGGCAAGAAGGTTGGCAGAGTTGGAAAGGGGTGGTACAATTGATAATGAGAAGAACTCGTTTGTCGCTCCATTTGCCCGGTATATCCAGGAGGCTGAGCCAGCTCCGGATTTTCGTTTGCCCGCTCTATCCAAGTATGCAGGAGTAACTGCCGCCAGAACTCATGTGGCGGGATTTGAAGTCACCATGGCGATATTGACTAAGGACGACGCTTTGTTATGTAAGACCTTTGCTAGCACCTTAGAACTTCAAGCTTTGGATTGGTTTGTGCAGCTGCCAGTTAATTCTATATTGGGGTATCAAGACTTCAAGAGAAAGTTTTTGGCAAGGTTTGGATCAGTGGGAGCTCAACCAAGAGTGCTACAGAGTTGATTGGAATTAAACGAGAAGGCGGGAGAAGGACTTGTCACTTATACAAATAGATTTTTGCTAATCGCCAATCAAATCTCGGAGATTGATCCCAAATATGTCATAATGATGTATATGTCGGGCTTGTTGTCTGAATCTTTTAGGAGGGAGTTAAGGATGAGGCTACCTGGGACTTTGAGCGAGTTGCACGAGCGAGTCAAGGCATATTGTGGTGGGGAGGATATTGAGGAAGGAACTTCTAACACTGGAAAGAAAAGTGTTAAGGATAGGATTGAATATGTGAAGGAAGGAAATGCAGTTCAAGGAGGTGGTAGAGGAAATCCCGCTGGCGGTAGAGGAGGAGGTCGCAATGGAGGTCGTGGAGTAAGGAGGATAGTAAGATTCACAAGGTTGACCGCTACACCAAGTGAAATTTTGCGGGTACATTGATTTGCCGCCGCCTTTTGAAATGAATGATCTGGGAGGATTAATATGAACCAGTACTGTAATTATCATCGGGATAGGGGGCATGATACGGATAATTGTTATAATTTGAAGAAAGTTATTCAAGGGAAGGTTGAAAGAGGTGAGCTGCAGGAGTATGTATGGCAAGAACCGAATGTAGCGGCTCAAGGAGGAAATGGCAATCGGAATGAAATTATGGTGATTCACGAGCCAGCAAGTGTTACTTGTTTAAGTAACCAGATCATGTCGCTCTCTCATACTTGCCACATTCCCGCTTACCCACCCAGTGAGGAAAGGATGATCAGTTTTTCTAGACGAGAATTGTGTAAGAACTTAGAAAAAAGAGGAGGGGCTTAGTTAGAAGAATTGTCCACATCTTTATGGTATGTTAGAACAACGGTGAAGGGGTCTACCGGCGAGACAGCTTTCGCATTGACTTATGGCTCAGAAGCTATGGCTCCTGCTAAGATGGGTTTGCCGACCCACAGGGTAACTTATTATGACGAGATAATGAACGGCGACAGGAGATGTTTCGAGCTGGATTTAAGTGATGAAAAAAGGCTCAGGGCGAGAATGAGAATGATCAATTATAAGCAAAGGATGAAGGCGCAACACGACAAACGGGTGAATAAGAGATCATTCAATGTAGGGGATTGGGTGTTAAGAAGCCGCGAAGTTAAAGGAGCGACAGCGGGATTTGCCAAGCTTGACCCGAAATGGGAGGGTCCCTTTCAGATTGCCAAGATTGTGCGAGAAGGGACATATCATTTGAAGGAAGAAGGCGGCAAAGATGTTCCAAATGCATGGAGTGTAGACCATCTAAAGAAATATTATCATTGAAGTAATAAGGGTAATTTGCTTATCTTATGCTTATTAAAGTTTTTTTCACAGTAATTTTGATGAATTTATGAACTTTTCAATCATGAATGAAGGCCATATATGTTTTACAATTTTGAATAGAAAAAAATGTGTGAATATGTATTGAATATGTTTTGGATATAATGAAAGTATGAAATTTTATTCCTCATATGTATCTTACATGGATTAAAATTTATGATTATAGTAGTACATGATTAGTCGCCAATAACATGGTAAGTAAATCGCTTAGAGTAAAGTTGCCTAAAGACAACTTCACTTTTTCGATGGGAGTATATGTGTATGGTGATATCTCGCCAAAGGTAAGAAGGTAAAGAGTTTTTGATGAATTATCAAAACAATATTTGATGAATTATTGAAACAAGTGGATAAAAGATGTGAGTCAAGAAAGTCTACGGACTATAAAAGATGTGAGTCAAGAAAGTCTACGGACTATAAAAGATGTGAGTCAATATAAGTCGCAAAGAAAGTCTACGGACTATAAAAGATGGGAGTCAAGGTAAGTGTCAAAGAAAGTCTACGGACTATAAAAGATGTGAGTCAAGGTAAGTCGCAAAGAAAGTCTACGGACTATAAAAGATGTGAGTCAAAGTAAGTGTCAAAGAAAGTCTACGGACTATAAAAGATGCGAGTCAGGTTACAGGTTATAAATGATGTGAGTCAGTCTAAGGACTATAAACATGCAAAAGTCTATGAGCTATAAAAGTGAAAGTCTCCGGACTATAAATGGGGAAAAGCTCCATCTCGCCTTAAGGGCATGAACGTAAGTCGCTATGAAAGAGATCTTTATCTCGCTGGAATGACAAAGGAAAGATATGAGGCAAAAAGAAGGAAATTATTCTAAATAAGAAGCAAAGGAAGATCAAAAAAGAGTTAAAGTCAGCGACAATATGAGTCGCATAATATGTATTATAAGTAAAGTCGCCTAAAGACGACTTCACTTTTTCGATGGGAGTATAGGTATATGGTACCTGTCATGCAAAAAGAGATTTTTGATAAACTATCAAAACAATGAATGACGAAATAAGTGAAGCATAAAAGTAAAGGGGCAAGCACAAAGGCCGCGAATATACATTGTTTATAGGCTCACAGGCCCCAAAAGAAGAGACAGTAAATTGTTTAGCCACCAAGGCAAGTTACAAAAGTTGATCAAAATGAGTTAAGAATTATGGGAAAGTCAAGTTGAAGCATTGGGATCTTCAGTTGGTGCGGTTTGTTGAGTAGAGTTGGAAGTCGCTAGGGCAAGAGCTTTGGCATCGTCTAAGAGTTTATGTTTGTGCTCAAGTAAATCGTCCCACAAAGCAACAGCATTTGGATGTTGAACGGGAGGAGGATTCCATGGCGATTTGCCCAATAATGCATCTTCATCGGCAAGGTCTTTAAGTTCTTCGGGAGTAAAAGGAACCAAAGAATGGCCGCGGCGACATACCTCGCTGAAAATTGGCTCTGAGCCCCAGTGGGCAAGATTTTCAATGGTAATGGCTGGAATATCATCAACATCAGCTGCTGCGGCCCGCATAACTTGAAGGGAAGTCTGGTTCCCAATATCAGCAATGTCATCTGTTAGTTGAGCCACATCAGCATTAAGAGCCGTAATTTCTGCGGCCTTCCCAGTCAGCTCCTCTTTAAGCCTAGCGATCTCGTCTTGGAAAGATTGAGTGTCGGCTACATGACTTTCTTTTAAAGCTTCATTCTCGCTCCTCAATTTGGCGGCATTCTCCTTAACAGAGTTGAGTTCATTGGTGGCAGTGGTGAGATCAGATTTGGCGGCATTAAGATCAGTCAAGGTACGATCAAGTTGATCTTGGGAAGTAGCCAAGTCGGACTTCAATTTGTCGCGCTCTCCTTCCAAGTTTTTAATTGTGACATCCCGCCGTGTGACTCTACCCTTAAGGGTATCTTTATCTCGCCTCAAAGTTTGGTTGATGGCCTTCAAGTTTGCGGATTCATTTTCAAGATGAGTATTCTTCTCGCTAATACCCATGATAGAAGCTCCTAACTGGGAAAAGATAACAATTAAAAGTTAAGGCAATTGAGAATAAGGTTAAGATAAGCCAAGGAAAGAAAGAAGGAACAACATACCAGTGAATAATAAAAACCAGCCTGGCAGGCGGCATGGTTGGGATCCATTTGGGCGACCCGCTGAACTTGGAGTTGGTCGCTAGCTCTAATCAAGGCCGAGCTACCCAACATGCACTCTTCCGCGCTCCTAGTTTCTTCAATCAACCCCTTTATGCGGGGGACTTTGGCGACTTCTTTGCTAAGCTCGTAAAGCCCAACAAAGTCAAGGGGCTTAGAAAAATTTTCCTGTAGCCAGCTTGGATTGGGAAGAGCAGAAGAGGTAGCGGGGTCGCGAGGAGTTGAAGGAGAACTGGAAGCATTAGTTAAGTCGCAAACTTCCATCTCGCGGGAAGGAGGAATCTCAGTTTGATGGGGCTCAGTAATGTTCGATTCCAAAGAAGGAGGATCTGATGGAATAGGATCAGAGGGATGAATCTCGATATTTTCAGTCGCTGGGGCGACATCAGTTGGCGGGATGACAGTTGGTAAAACATTGCTTTCAATAGTTGGCTGGATGGAAACTGGCGGGATATTGACTTCAGTGGATGATGGATTTGAAGTAACGATGGGATTTGGTGGGATAATTTCTTGAGAAGCTGGAGTGACATTTGTCGACACAGAAGTAACTCTTTTTTGTCGTTTGGCCCGGGCGGCTGGGTTAGTAGGCCTAGCTCGGCCTTTGGCTGTGGTTTGTGCTCTTTCCAAAGCTATTTCTTCAGAATCTTTGCCGTCGCTAGATATGGGCAAGGGAAGATTCTCGGGAAGAAGAGCAAGGGCAATGCCGCGAGCATTAGCCAGTTGTTTTCTTCTTTTGTCAGTATCCAGATTGGCGGTTTGGCGACTGTCCATTGATTTGGCCCTATGATCTGAAAGCAAATAAAAGGAAGTCAAGAGTTATGATGATTCAAATGTAAGTCAAAGTAAAGAAAGGATAAGGATAAAGGGAAAACATACAAAGAGCTGTATTCATGGCGGTACAGTTACGAGAACCTTTGCAGGATTGGCATTCATGAGCGTACTTGTTGCCGGGGTGTCGCTCCCATCCATCGAAGTAAACATGGCTTATTGGGACTCGGGACGGGACTCGAGGTAAGTTGTCCGAAAGACCAACTCGATCAAGTAACTCTCTATCTCGCAGAATGCCTCTCCAAGAAATGAGAGGTTGGGGGGTATCCGCGGGAGAGTTTTCAGGCAAGACAAGTAAGGCACGAATGGCGTCACAAAGGGCAGTGTCGCCAGTAGTAGAAGCTTCTTTGGATTCAATATGGGGATTGATAGGATGAAGGTCAGCGGGATGAGACCACCCGACGCGAGAGACAACAAAGAGAGGGTCGTCCATCCAGTCATGAACTTTTGTAGGTAATGGAGTGAGGACTTTGGGACCTCTATGATACTGGAGAGAAAGGCGGGTTTCCACTATCCCGTTGGGGAGTTTGTTGGTTTGTTTGTACCCAGGAAATAAAGAAATCAAAGCAGTAACTGTGGGTTCTTTACGTAGAGAGCGGCATATGGTAAGGAAGGAGGTTATTATTCTTATGGCATTGGGGTGAATTTCTGTTATCATGGCTTGGGCCTTATACAAGACATCACAAAGAAAAGGATCAAAGGGGATCCTAAGGCTGGCTTTAAGTTGAGAAGGAAATATTACTATGCCCTCTCTCATCTCTCTTAAGTGGGCGAGGGAGAGATCTCCCTGATAATCAGAAATGCGGAAGATTGAGCTATCAATATGGAAAGTTCTATGCCAGTCGGTGATGGGGTTGGTGTGATGTACCCGATTTTTTTTGTTGAAAATCAAACGGAGTCGCCACGCCATTTTAATTTTGAGGGCCAAAACTTTGAAAAAAGCCCGAGATCAGAAATTTAGGTTCGGAGGTCACGTTACGCGTCGGGAAGGACGTTAGTGTGCACCCGGCGCGCCTCGCAAAACGAGTCTTCCAAACATTTGAAATCCTTTGTTGTGTGTGTGTGTGTGTGTGTGTGTGTGTGTGTGTGTGTGTGTGTGTTTTGACCAAAATGAGTTGAAACTGAGAAAAACAAAAATGGGGAACTCTTTATAAGACTTTAAACTGATCCCATGATTTTTTGGGTGATTTTTGGTTTGAGTCTTGGCATTCAAAAGATTTTTGGATTTGAAAAGCAATTCTGCCAGAATGAAAGAAGGCAGTTGACCCTTGACTTTGAAATGGACTTAAAGTCTTCAAAACCTCAGAATCTGGGGAAAGTCCGAGAATGAAAGTTACTTAAAACACCCTAAATAGGGTTTCTGCAAAGGAACTTTCCATTTTTGAAGTAATTTGAGGGGTCAAAACCTTCTGGAAATCTCAGATGTGAAATCTGGATTTCCAGAAGCTGATGAACTGTCCTTTAAGAGAAAAATTGAAAAAAGGAGTTTTACTCACTCAAAAAATAAAATAAAAATATGTCTGGAAAGATCTGGATGTTGGATACAAAAAGTATTTTGTAGTAAACACCCAATTCCAAGTTTTACAGGGTCCAAAAAATAGGAAAATGGACTGAGGTCTCAGAACAATGCTACTGGACAGCAAGATGTTCTTGAGGGAAAATGTGATTTTTTGGGGGATTTGCATCTATGTTCACCCCATTTTCATCCCTAGACTTGATACCACTACTTTTTGTTAAGTGGTTATCATATTCAAGTCATCCTTGGGGAATTTATGGGGGTTTAAACATGTCCTTTGCAAAGGGAAAGGGGATATTTTGTAAAGATGAATTTAAAGAGAAAAAACAACTAAAGATTTAAAATGTGGACCATTTGAGATGGTCATTCATGAAGATGAACTTCAAGATGACCATCTTGGGTCAAAACTTAAGTTAAACTAGACATCAAGTAGATCCAAGTAAGAAGAACAAGATGATCAAGAAGTTAAAAGAGGATTTTAGGGTTTTGAGAAGGAGGGCTTTACCAATGGTGACACCCTATCTTCCTAGGCTTGGAATTTGACTTGAGGAGTATCAAGATTTGGTTTTTGGCTTGAGGAGTATCAAGGTTTGTTGTTTGGATTTGTGTTTGGAGTGAGATTGGGAAATATTCAAGAGAAAATGGTGGCAATCTAGGGATTCCCACTGTTTTCTCTCTATATTTCGCCAGAGTTTCGTTGCTGTGATCAAATTGTCCCCTGTAAACTGAGAGAGGAGGGTTTAATTTATAGCCCTCGGTGAGAGGCAATCCTATCCGCGCGGAGGGGTTCGTAGGCGTGCACTGTTCATCTGCTACAGTGCTGGCTTTTGGACAGGAGGAATAATCTTTTTAAAATTCAAACTCGAAGTCAAGTTTTTCAACTTACCAATTCGGGTTTTTTCCATTTCTTTTGCTTTTTAGGATTCCTTTCTTGGTTTAACTTTAAATGGCAATGCCCATTTTATCCTTGCTTTGTTAGAAAGGTTAGGGTTTGTTAGAAATGTTGGAAATGTTAAAACTTTCGTTAATTTTCTAACGAAAATACTAACGGCTCAAATTGGAGCACTTACAGTAGCCCCTCGGCGACGGTGCTTTCGAAGGAAGCGGGGTCGTCGATAAGAGTAAGGCTCCATTTTTGACGGGATGATCAGGTGATCGAGTGGCTGGACCTAGCGATAGGCTACCTACGTATCCCTAGTGGGAATCAAGTCGGCCGTAGTTCGGGTCTTTGACCCTGGGATGATGGCGTTTTAGGTGCCTCGAACCTTGATGAGTTCTGCAGTCGTTTGCAGAAAGAAACTCTGCTGGGGGTAAGAGATGACCATCTTGGTCTGGTGGCTATCCGCTCTGCTGAGGATAGGAATGATCATTTTCGGTCGGATGGCTGAACCTAATGATAGGCTACCTACGTATCCTTAAGAGGAATCAAGCCAGTTGTAGTTCGGGTCTTTGACCCTAAGATTTAATTATTTTTGGGGAGTCGCCCTATGATCTGACTATTTTTGGGAAGTCGCCCTATGATCTGACTACTTTTGGGAAGTCACCCTATGGTTTGACTATTTTTGGGAAGTCGCCCTATGGTTTGACTATTTTTTGGGAAGTCGCCCTGTGGTTTGACTATTTTTGGGAAGTCACCCTAAGGTTTTGACTATTTTTGGGAAGTCACCCTACGGTTTGACTATTTTTGGGAAGTCACCCTAAGGTTTTGACTGTTTTGGGGAAGTCGCCCTATGATTTGACTATTTTTGGGAAGTCACCCTATGGTCTGACTATTTTTGGGAAGTCACCCTATAATCTGACTATTTTTGGGAAGTCGCCCTAAGATCTGACTATTTTGGGGAAGTCGCCCTATGACTTGACTATTTTGGGGAAGTCGCCCTGTGATCTGACTATTTTTGGGAAGTCACCCTAAGATCTGACTATTTTTGGGAAGTCACCCTATGATCTGACTATTTTTGGGAAGTCGCCCTGAGATCTGACTATTTTTGGGAAGTCGCCCTATGGTTTTGGTTTGTCGAATTAGGGGATGATTGCGTTTTATCGCTTTTCCTAGTGTTGTGTGTGATAGCGTTTTAGGTGCCTCAAACCTTAATGATGGAGTCTTAGGTGCCTTGAACCTTGATGATGGCGTCTTAGGTGCCTCGAACCTTGGAGATGGCGTCTTAGGTGCCTCGAACCTTGATTTGAAATGATTTTCCTTTGACGGTTTGGGATGGATGGTCCTTTGGTGGATTTTAGTTCAGGAATATGAACCTAAATGGGGACTTAGTTCAGGAGTATGATTCTAAATCGGGGTTTTGTTCAGGAGTATGAACCTAAATGGGGACCTAGTTCAGGAGTATGATTCTAAGTCGAGGTTTTGTTCAGGAGTATGAATCTAAATGGGGACTTAGTTCAGGAGTATGATCCTATGTCAAGGTTTAGTTCAGGGATATGAACCTAAATGGGGACCTAGTTTAGGAGTATGATTCTAAGTCGGGGTTTGGTTCAGGAGTATGAACCTAAATGGGGACCTAGTTCAGGAGTATGATTCTAAGTCAAGGTTTAGTTCAGGAGTATGAACCTAAATGGGGACCTAGTTCAGGAGTATGATTCTAAGTCAAGGTTTAGTTCAGGAGTATGAACCTAAACGGGGACTTAGTTCAGGAGTATGATCCTAAGTCAAGGTTTAGTGCCTGAGGGAGACTATTTGAAGGTGTTCTCGCTGGGGAAGATTCGGGCTTACGAGAACTATCGGGGAAAAGGGTGACCGTATTGGTCAAGCGGCTGGACCTATGGTAGGCTACCTACGTATCCTTAAGAGGAATCAACCCAGTCGTAGTTCGAAAATTGCTGGGGATGGTCTTTGATGGTTTGACGGTATTTGGGAGTCACCCGAGGTTTGACTGTTTTTTGGGAAGTCACCCTAGGATTTGACTATTTTTGGGAAGTCACCCTAAGATTTGATGATAATGTTCTTTTAGAAAAGTAGTTGACTAAGATATGCTTTCATACCTGTCTTTGCTTACTGTAGCTGCCGGAAGGACTGAGGCTACGGCTGATGTTGATGAAGAGTTGTTGGGTTGCCGTTCGTGGGACGGTTTCTGCTGACGATTTGCTGTCTTTGGAGGCATTTTGACCTGAAGGAGGAGTTTGGTTGAGTCTGCATCTTGCTGGTGATCGTCAACCTTGTAGAAGTTGTTGAGCTTGTCTTCACATTGGGACTTCTTGCTTTTGAGAACTTGGTGTCTCTGACCGCATTGTATTTGAGAACTTGGCATCCCTGACCGATTTGTATTTGAGAACTTGGCGTCCCTGACCGATTTGCATTTGAGAGCTTGGCGTCTCTGGCCGTATTGTATTTGAGAACTTGGCGTCCCTGACCGATTTGCATTTGAGAACTTGGCGTCCCTGACCGATTTGCATTTTGAGAACTTGGCATCCCTGACCGATTTGTATTTGAGAACTTGGCGTCCCTGACCGATTTGCATTTGAGAGCTTGGCGTCTCTGACCGTATTGTATTTGAGAACTTGGCGTCCCTGACCGAACTGTATTTGAGAATTTGGCATCCCTGACCGATTTGCCTTTGAGAACTTGGCGTCTCTGACCGATTTGTATTTTGAGAACTTGGCGTCCCTGACCGTATTGTATTTGAGAACTTGGCGTCCCTGACCGAACTGTATTTGAGAATTTGGCATCCCTGACCGATTTGCCTTTGAGAACTTGGCGTCTCTGACCGATTTGTATTTTGAGAACTTGGCGTCCCTGACCGAACGGTAGACATTGGAGGTGGTCTTCATTGGGGGCTGTTTTCATCCATTTGTGGACATTGGAGGTCGTCTTTAGCAAGTTGCAGACGCCGGAGCTTGTCTTTGCCAAACTGTAGATGCTGGAGGCTGTCTTCATCCATTTGTGGACATTGGAGGTCGTCTTTGGTGAAGATCATCCTTGCCGAAAAAAAAAGTGGATTTGATTTCACGTTTGAATTCCTGCATTCGTTAGTGAAGAGGAAGATGCATATATGACATTCATGATGACAGATGCATAGAGCCAAAAATGATTATAAGATGATGCATTTACTTGCTTTCGAAGATGCACTTAGCCTAAGATTTTGGCAGGGAAATTATGATTTATGATCTTCAATCACTTAGGATTTTTCCTATTGATTCAAGTTTTGTGCATGCTACATGAACCCAGGGGAGATTTTTGTGGGGATGCATGATGATGAGAGGGGATGCATTGGGATGTATGTGTCTAGAGACTGCTTGGAACAGCTTTTGAGCAAGTGGGGGAGGTGAGAGCCCTCGATCGCGATTTAAACAAATGGTTGTTGATGAGGCTTTGTTAACAGTATCACATGGACCTCAATCTTGATGAGATTGGATTCGGATCCCGGGTCTTGATTGGAATTTTCCCTCTCAATCTTGGTCATTTGAAGCTGATGCTGACAGGCTCTAAGGCACGTTGATATGAGTGAAGCTTCTTTCCTTTGGGTGAGCTGTGACTTCGGCCGAAACCTTGTTCGGAGAATGTTTTGATGAAATTGCTAATGCAGGGAGAAACCCAAATCTTAAATTCCGATGCTACGGGAAGCTGCTATGTACCAAGTTCTGAAGCTGAAAATCTCGTTGCTGATGTGACTAGACCTTTCTTGTGACTTGATAAAATTCAGGTCTAAAAGACCAGCTTGACAAAGCCCCCGGATCCTGAGTAGGCAAAGTCTAGATTTTGAAGAAGCGACTTGGTGAAGCTATCTCGTAGTGAAGAACCCAATGTGGACCCAAAGATGACTATAGAAGCCCCGGCCTTGAAGTGCTTGATACAGGGAACACAGGAGAACCGCTTAACAAGCCCCGGCGTGAAGAAATTCAGAGTAGTATTACGGAGGAGGCACCCATCTTTTCGGACCTTAGTCAACCGACTTGGACAAGACTCAGAAATGTTTACGTGCAGGGGCACATCTTTCGAAAAGTGGGAATGAATCCCGATTTTGTGTATACACACTCGCTTTAGGTTTGACTCTTTTGAGAGAGTATAAGCATCACAAGGTGTGGAAAAGTGTATGGAAGCCCCTGCTGACAGAAAGACAGTGTTTGGCTCTATTTTCCTATGATGTAGAAAGAGAAGACTTGTCGAGACACTTGAAAACTTGTCTTATTCATGATGATCACAAGGCTGCTTAAAACCCTTTGTTAATGTTCGGGTTATTCAATCCCTAAATCTGATATGAACAAATATTTTGATTAATCACAAGGAGAAAACCAACTGATATCGAGAATCAAGCTCGGAAAGTGTATAGGGACGATCCTTGATGAGACCGATTTTTTTTTTTTTGAGATTTGTTTGTGATTTCGACCGGACCATTTCTGGTTGCCTACGTTCCCTCCATTATGAAGAGCTCAGGTCGCCGTAGTTCGGGCTTATCCCGAATGAAAAGAGAACGAATGTTGAAATTCGAGGATCTGAGGACCTTTGGGGATTTTGAGGATTTGGAGGATTGAATAACATATCCCCTTAGAGTGTCCATGAAAGACACGGATGCGAAGCCCCAGTGGGACATCCACGACAAGTGTTTGTGGGGTAGAAATGAATTATGCTCACATCCGGTTTGAATTTGCACAATCTTTGATTGATGATTTTGAACCAAGATGAATTAGATTCTAGTTTAAGCAAGCAATGAAGCATTAATTTGATCCTGACATCGAGGATATTAGAATGAAAATGCTATCCGGTAGGGACTGTAGTTGGGTTTCCGGGCTTCGATCGACCATCGGGTGATTTGGGAAATTTTTACCTCTTAAGATGAGAGGTCGGCTGGGCCTTTTGCTGACTGAACCTCTAAAGATGAGAGGTTGGCTTGCACGGATGTGTTTGGGAAATCTATGGCGGGGAAGATTAATTGCCTCTAAGAATGAGAGGTCAAATTTTGACTTTGGCCGAAGGCGAGGGTAATGGGAATATCCTCTAAAATCGAGAGGATGGCTTAGGATTGATTTAAGGTAATGGTGAGAGGAAGTCCGAGCTATCGACAACCTTTTGCGATCTTGCGAGAATTCAGGCTCCTTTTTTATCATTGGAGGGCTTCTTGAGAAGTCGGGGGACTTTTGAGGATCGACAGTTCTTCTCTTTTTTTTTTTGTTTTTTTTTTTGTTTTTTTTTTTTTTGTTTTTTTTTTTTTTGTTTTTTTTTTTTTTTTTTTTTTTTTTTTTTTTGACTTGGAGAGCCTCCTGAGGAGTTGAGGATTATCTTTGTCCTTCCTTCATGGCTTGAGATATTTTGCGTATCGCCGACTCTCGAAGCTAACTTCTCGGGCTCGCTTGGACTTTCTCTCAGTATGGAGCAAAAATGATGGCTAAACCGGGTTTCAAAACACGCCGATCTTGAAATGAAAGGATAGTGTTTAGTAAGGGTGAGGTAATGGCTTTCCTATGGGTGAAAGGTTTCAACCGCAATCCCTACTGGATGACCTAAATGAGATTAAGTCTTCATTGCTTGCTTAAGCTTTATATGAGAAAAGATCCATGCAAATTCATCGAGCAACGAGATGATGAGGATGAAAGGGATATGAGCATATGAGATGCAAGATGGGGAGTTGGTAAGCCCCAATTTGGGAAGGATATCAATTGATTTTCTCACTCCGATTAATTTAAATATTAATCATTTCAAAGAATTAGTGGTTGAGCAGCACAAGTGATCATTTTGGATAAAACCATTTCAATTAAGTGTAACGTGGGTGCACAAGTGATGTCTCGAGTCTAGCAAGAAGAGAAAAAAGACTTATATTAAAAGCTAGGCATTTAACTACTGTGTCCAAAATGGACTACAACGACAAATGTCCAGAAGGACTTAGGTGACAGGAAGTACTAGAACCTACGAAGGTTGACTAAAAGACTAATTTAGAGATAGGTAGCCTCTAATCTAGCCGCTCTTTCTTTGGTTGGCCCGGGGACGCTTGAGCTTTCCATTTTACGCTAGCTTCCGAATCCCCTATTGCGGGCATGGCGGTGATCCATTACGTGCCCATGATACTGGTGGAAGTGGAGGAATTTGAGGCCACGGGGCAGCTGGAGCAAGTACAAGGTGTCCAAAGAAATGGGTCGGAAAAGTCACGGGGACGAACTTTGTTGACTGAGCATATTGATGAAAGGAAGTGAACACAGGAAGACTTTGGGGATATTGAGATCTGTTTGAGAGGATTTAGCGGCTATACCGGGTTGTTACGAGTGGTAGAACCGACTTCAAACCTTTCTTTCAACTTTTCTTTGGGAAGAGGCTTTCTTCTTTTCGGGAGGACGATCTTCATTTATCTCATCCCGATAGTCTCTCTCGAGACGATCGAGACGATCACGGACATCCTACCAAATGTGCTCAACAGTGGGGTGGATTCGGGGCCTCAAGCCGAGCCGTGCTAGAATGGTTCCGAGTTGAGCTAGATTGAGGAGATTTCTTCTTTGGGCTTGTCTGGAAACAAATGGTTGGATTCCAAGGGGTAACGAGAGGCATTAGAAGACGGAGGAGCAGCACGTATTTGTCCTTTAGGGAGCTCCGGTCGGGCCGGGGATTGTCAATGTTCCGAAATGGCGGGTGGCATCTTCGATCCGGGCTGTTGCTCATTCTAGCGTTCCCGAGAGCCCCGATGGCTAAACACACTTTCTCTATTGTTTGGAAATTTTAGGAGGCAAACCTTCATTCTCTCTCGCTGGTATCTACAAGATCGGTACCATTACGAGGGGGCACCTGACGAGCCGCCGAGGCATGCCAAATTGCTCCATCCACTGACTAGCTGTTGGGATGGCGGAGTTTTGAACTGTTGGTTGGGGGCCAGTGACACGTAAGTCGAGGGCGGGAGTTTCGACGGTAGTTACATAGGAGGTTGGTGGCGGCATCCCGACATATCCGGACGATTGAGA
This sequence comes from Adenophora triphylla var. japonica, assembly GCA_022495995.1. Classification (NCBI taxonomy): domain Eukaryota; kingdom Viridiplantae; phylum Streptophyta; class Magnoliopsida; order Asterales; family Campanulaceae; genus Adenophora; species Adenophora triphylla. Next base: position 52,887 of record JAFEMH010005806.1, read on the forward strand.
GTGAGAGGATGATTTTCTTCCTTCTTCACGGTAAAAGTGCCGTCGGGATTAAGGCGGCGGCCAAACCATGGCTCCTGAAGGCCTCCGTAAGGTTGTCAATTTGAGCTTTATGTCGCGGTCTCATCTGCTCTACCAACTGGGTCCAATGCTCGTGCATGCGAGGGATCTCGGGAGGATAGGTCTCGTCCCTCATTCTCAAATTCGGATTCAAGATTAGTCATGCGGGGATCTTTACCGGTTTCCACATTTTCTTTGGCATGCGAAGGCTCTCCGATTTCAATCATGTTCACTTGGTTATTGTTCCTTGGAAAAGGATTTTTGGCTGTATTAGGCCCCTCGGGGACTTCTAACTTTCCTTGCTCTATCAAACCTTGGATTGCCTTTTTCGGGGGACGCAATCATCTCGTCAGGTGCCCATGGTATTGATGAAAGGCACAATGCTTGGAGGTATCCAAAGGAGCATTGGGGTTTCTAGGTGATAATTATCTAAAGGCCGGAGCAAACCTTCTTTTATCAATCCTCTGAAGATATTACTCAAAGGCATCCCAAAGTTTCCCAAACCTTGGAACCGGGATCCGATGCATCAGTTTCTTGGGAACAAAGGAAGTGGCATTGTTACGGTCCTGTCCCGCGTAGCCGATTGCCTCTTTGCCTTTAGCGGGAGCGAGAGCAAGTGCTGGAGGGAGGAGCCCGATATCCGTAGGCGGGTGCGACAGCCGGCCGCTGATTGTAAGCCTTTTCAAACTTAGCCCCGGAATTAACCATTGCACGCAAGTCACAGTAGGGGAAGTGGCCGAGGAAGCTTTCAAATGCGGCTTCAAGCGTGACCGAAAGATGTCTAACCTGCTCCTCGTCGAGGGGAGGAATGGCCATTTCACCGAGCTTTAAGTTCCACCTCTTATAGAAATCCCCAATATTTTCATTAGGCGCCGCATCGTTGTTTCGTGTGTCAACTCGTTTGTCTCCCACTCCAAGTTGGCTTTATACTTATCTCGTGAAAGTACCGGTAACTGCTCCCAAGTAGCCCTAGCTTCAGCCGCAATCGGAAAAACCATTTCAAAGCCCCCGACTTCAAAGAGAGACTAAAGTAATCGACCAACCGCCGGTTTGTGCATCCCTTTAGCCTTCATTGCCAAAGTATAGGTGTCCAAGTGTGTTTTAGGGCATGCACTCCCGTCAAACAATTCCAGAGTGGGCATCACAAACTTGTGAGGCAGGGGACAATCGAGTCGGGATCTCGTAGGCCGAAGAGCGGTGTTCTTTTTGGCGGTCAATTCAGTACCGTGCTTTCATTTCCTTGTGTTGCTCCACAAACCAAGCCAATTGGGGATCCAAAGGTGGAGCGGAAATGCCCGAGCCGATATTTGAGCTAGGAAGAGGACTAGCTGTTGGTGGTGCATTGGTGGAGGGAATACCATATCCCGGAGCATAGGTGAAGACCTGTCCCGGCCCAAATTACCCCTGGGAGTGTAGGTAGGAGCTTGGGCAAAGGGATAGAACTCGCCGTCTTGCCGTTGGCCTCCAATCGGCAGAGAAGGTGGGGGTAGATCCGAGGTAGCCTGATAGCTTGGATTTCCGGAGTGAGGCCCATAGGTAGGCTTAAATGTGGGCTGCTGTCCCTGGTTGTTGAATTGCATGGTTGCCTGCGGCGAAGGTGTGTAACCGGGGGGATACTGCGGTCCTGGTGATTCAGATGAAATCGGGATGGAGGCATTCTGAGGAGGGATTCCTGATTATGGCCCAGTAACTGCACCGTGGCGGCATTCCGAACCGCGGCCGTTGGCCGTGAAGGTCCTGGATTGATCACCCCAAACCGAGGACGGGTCCCAACTTGCCGTGGCATTCCGAGGCATCCCCAACCATGAGAGGACATTCCGTGCCGATTTTGCCCCCACCGAGGAGCCGCGAACCGATTTGTGCCGTCAGCCGCACGGACCCAAATGGTCTCGACCCGCAGATCGAGGAGCATGGGTTCTCGGTAGCACCGAAAGAGGTTGGTGGTGGCATCCCTGGAGTGGTCGGGCGACCGAGATTGGGATTGGGGTCATCCTCTTTCTTCCACAAATAAGGTGCCATCGGGATTGAGGCCGGCGGCCAAACCATGGCTCTTGATAGCCTCCATAAGGTTATTCACCGTGCTTCCCGTCGCACTCTCATCTCTGTTTCTCGCTAACCGATTCCACCGCTGTTCGTCCGAGGAGTCCCGGAGGAGGGGTGACGTTGTCCCCATCGCTACCACCGATGCATATTCTCAAACCCGAGTCGGAACAAACGGTGAAGCCGACGATGCACTTGACTCTTCCCAACCGACTAAACGGTGACCCGGTGCCCGAAATCAAGCTTTGTGCGGAGTCATGGGGAAAGACACGAGGGTTCGATGGTGGGATTTGAAGGAGGGTAGGTGTTTGGGCTTTAGGCTCATGCAACATGCCTATTTGTTCATGTTTACTTAAAACATGTTTTATTAACCTAATCGGTTGGAAAAGATTGCTCTTCTTTTCTTTTTCAAACTACTCGATTCTCGGATCAGGGCCCCGTCACTACGTCTATAAGCCCCTCGTATTCCACCCGTATTTCGACCTCCCAGGGTGGACAGCCCGGGCGAGGGTCCTATAGGGCAAGCGGGTCCCACCGACCGAAAAGAAAACGATCCTAGAAGCTCCGGCGGGTAATCGAGTCTTAACGAGCATTCGATGTAAATTACGGACAAAGCCGACGTCGAAGTCTAGATCGTGTCCGGGCTCGACAAAAAGTCGGCATGATTTGGACCGATAAGTGCCCACCGTTGATCTTGACTTGTCGTCGCTAGGCCGTAATTAGGCATGGAATAACCGTTAATCCTTGATGACTCAAAGGTCATGCCGGGAGTCGGTATATAATTTGTGCGCCGAGCCGAAGTCAAGGCGCCGGTCAATATCTTGGTCAAAGTCTCGCGGCGGAAAACCGGCATGACTTCGACTGATTAGGGACCCGAAAGATATTGAGTCGGTATGCCGACAAAGGCTTGAAAGGAAAGGTCTATACACAGACAGGGCATGACACAGACCAAACTAAAAACCAACCGGGTCTCGGACAAGGTGTGTCACGGACAAGTGCATGGTCGACACGAGGCTCCATGGGATGTTTGGGTAGTCCTGTGCTCGTCCGAGAGGCGTAATAAGACCAAACGGACCGCGACAAGGATTTCCCCGGGTTAAGGACGTAGTGTGCAGTGTACGGTCAACGTGCGCGTAGTGTGCAAGCAGTCTATCTTCTTTTTCTGAGTAAAATAGAAATTTTTATGTGTCTTAAAAGACATGATGCATGATTTTTTTTTGAAAATTTTCTTTTTTTTTTTGAAAAATCTTTTTTTTTTGAAATTTTTTTTTTTTGAAAATTCTATGAACACATAAGCACATAATCACAAAAATTCCAACAGTTAGGGACATGATTTCCGACAGTCAAAATTTTGACTTTTTCCGAGGCGGCCAAAACAAACAAGAAAATGTGCAAAAATCAACACACACAAAACAAAGGATTTCAAATGTCGGGACGGAAGCTTGACCCTCAAAAGTTTTTCTCTTTTTTTTTTGAAAAGATAAAACTTGTTTTTCCCCAGCGGAGTCGCCACTGTGATGTACCCGATTTTTTTTGTTGAAAATCAAACGGAGTCGCCACGCCATTTTAATTTTGAGGGCCAAAACTTTGAAAAAAACCCGAGATCAGAAATTTAGGTTCGGAGGTCACGTTACGCGTCGGGAAGGACGTTAGTGTGCACCCGGCGTGCCTCGCAAAACGAGTCTTCCAAACATTTGAAATCCTTTGTTGTGTGTGTGTGTGTGTGTGTGTGTTTTGACCAAAATGAGTTGAAACTGAGAAAAACAAAAATGGGGAACTCTTTATAAGACTTTAAACTGATCCCATGATTTTTTGGGTGATTTTTGGTTTGAGTCTTGGCATTCAAAAGATTTTTGGATTTGAAAAGCAATCCAAAAATTCAAACTGAGTCTTGTCCCCTGTAAACTGAGAGAGGAGGGTTTAATTTATAGCCCTCGGTGAGAGGCAATCCTATCCGCGCGGAGGGGTTCGTAGGCGTGCACTGTTCATCTGCTACAGTGCTGGCTTTTGGACAGGAGGAATAATCTTTTTAAAATTCAAACTGAAGCTGTTTTTCAACTTACCAATTCGGGTTTTTTCCATTTCTTTTGCTTTTTAGGATTCCTTTCTTGGTTTAACTTTAAATGGCAATGCCCATTTTACCCTTGCTTTGTTAGAAAGGTTAGGGTTTGTTAGAAATGTTGGAAATGTTAAAACTTTCGTTAATTTTCTAACGAAAATACTAACGGCTCAAATTGGAGCACTTACAGTTGGGAATCAGAGAATCCGTGTCTGGTGCAAGGGAAGATCCCGCTTCAGCATGAGCGGGATTGGTAAAAGAGGTACCTTCATGAAGAGCGAGATTCTGAGCCCCGGTGGAAGGGGGATTGTTGGAAGCCGCAGCGGAAGATGAAGTTGCTTGACCAGTCATTTCGTGGGATTCACTGGAAGAAGAAGAAGAAGAAAGGATTGATTTATAATGTGTCCTATGTTTGGAAAAAGGGTCAGCGACACAATGAGATTCGGATGAGTCGCTTAAATTGGGGTCATATTTATCTTTGATAAACCTGACCAATTCTCTATGGGAAGTAAACATATGAGACATAGGGGCTGAAGGGGAAAGGAAAAAGTGACCTTTAATTTCTAGGGAATCAATAATTGAAGGATCCACCCAGTTCTCAACCAACAACCTAATTATGTCGGCCTTAGGCAGTCTCGCCCAAGTAGTTTGCAGGCGCCTATATAAGCCGCCTGAAACTTGACATCTCCCGTACCTAACCCGTCTAGCACAGTTCTTGTATCTTGCCATGAAGGGTAATTTGGGAAAAATTTAAAGGGACAAAAGGAAATGTAAAGTTCAAGTAATCAGACAAAAGGGGGAGATCAAATGTGAAGGTTTAAAGAATGTGAAGGGTTTTTGAAAAAGTTACATGATGATGAGTAAAATCTTGGTCGAGAAAGATGAAGAGTCACCGGAAAAGATGAACAGGCGCCGGAAAAGAAGGTGGAATCCTGAGGATTGAGGAATAATGCACCAAATCACTTCCAAGATGGTTAGAGATGAACAGAATAAAGGTCAAGAAACAATTTTGGGAAAGAAATCAGTGAATGAACGGTGAAAAATGAAGAAGAACAGTCGGAATCAAGGTCAGTTCGCCGGAGTTTGGGAGAGCTCGAGCAAGGATGAAGAAGAGTAAAAAGAGAAATGGGGGAAGTAATTTGGGTATTTATATGAGAGAGGGTTTTAGGGAAATGATTGATGTGACGTTTGGGAAAAATTTTTAAATTTTCCCTCACAATTTGGCACGATTCCCAAATGACGGCCCATTAAAATCTAAAAGGATACCCGGAAAGGGACACGTGTATGGATGGGGATTTCAATGGTAGCTTCTTGAAGAAGGATTTATGTGTCACAGAGGGAGGAGGCAGTAATCATAATGTTTTTGGCGAGACCATGAATGAATCTCGCCACAAACTTAGGGGCTTCTGATGCTGTCCAATAATAATGGTTGGGCCTGGCCCAAGTCTATTGGCGAGAAAATAGCAAGTGGGCCCAAAATCGAGATAAGATCCAAGAAGAGGACAAAAGCAGATGCGGCCCAAGGAGGGTCATAAGAAAGCGAGACGGGAGGTATCCCGCTAGAGTCAATAAGAAGGGGGAAGACGGAGACATTAAATGGCGAAACATTATGAGGAAAGCCGGCGATAGAGACTAAATGTGAGATATGGTGGTGTGAATGTGTGCCCAAAATTTTTGTTTATTGGAATTCACGCGAGTTTGAAGACATCCGAGTTATTTGAAAAAACGGAGTCGCCACGCCATTTTGATTACCTCAAAACTTTGAAAAAAAGGTTTTATGGGTTCGGAGGTTAAGTTACCCCTTGGGAAGAACGTTTGGCGTTCACCCAAAGTGCCTTGCCGGAGCAAGTCTCCCTAGATTTCATTAATCGTGTTTGCTTGCGTGCTTTCTTTGTGTGCATGTGTTTGAAAATAAAGGGGGGGAATGTCCCAAGTTGTCTTCCGGACGTACAAACCATTTGTTGGTTGTCGCTCGGGATTCCTTGGAATTTATGTATTTGGGATTATGATCCCGTCCTCATCTTATGACTTATGATCATCGCATTTTAAAACCTCGGGACCCTCGGGACTTGCGTGATCGAGAGAATGACTCTCTTTTGGGTCAAAGATGAGGTTCTTTAGGAAGGAATGTCCTTAGCCCATCAATCCTACACTTTAAGACGGTCGAGCTCGTATAGAGGCTTCATACTCATTCTTAAGCGATAATCGGAGATATAGGGTTCAAGGTTATCCTTTTCCTAAAGAAATCATGAACCTTTAATGGAAGGAACGATGCAAAGATGAGAACTTTTACACCGGTCCGTTCCAAGGTTGGGGGAAAGGGGAAATGCATGATAAAAAAATGACTCTTTAATGAAAAGATGACATTTTTAGGTTGCAAATGATGCTTTTTGATTTAAAGAAATGATCTTTATGCAAATGATGCATAAAGATTTGATTTTTATGCAAATGATGCATTGGAAAAGGGGTTTTGATGCAAATGATGCATTTTTATTGAAAAAAGATTTGATCTTTATATGCAAATGATGCATAAAGATGACATTTTTATTGGAAAATAGGGATTTTAGGTGCAAAGGATGCACCTTTATGAAAAAGACTACATTTTTATGACAAATGAGGTCTTAATGCATGCAAAGGGGAAAGGGGGTGATAAAGATATGATCTTTATGAATAAATGCCAAGTCCCAAGCAAGATATATGAATGCAATGAGCAAGTATATCAATTAAAATGCAAGGTTAGGGCGTGCGAGGTTACCAATCGTTTCCTTCGCTTCTTCGGACGGAGCTAGGAGGAGACGATTCTTCTTGGGTCTTCAAGGAGGAGGGAGATGGCTTCTTGAGCTTCTTCTTCACCTTCTTGGCCTTCCAGCTGACTCCTTGGGGGATCTTCTTCGTATTATGAGAGTATTATGCTTCTTGTTGATGATTAAAATGGGTAGAGGAGGGCTCTATTTATAGGCAGTCCGGATAAGGCTAATGAAGCCGTGCGGCCGCAGCCCTTTCGCAAATGAGGCCGTGCGGTCTTATCCACAATGACTCAGCATTCTAGAACCATGCAAGGTGGCATCATTCTAGAAGCTTCCCTCCTAATTAAAAAACGTGTTTCTTAATTAGGAAGGATTCCCTTCAGCCTTTATTTAATTAAAAACAGTTCCGGAATGTTTCCGGAACGCTGGGAAGGTCTGGGGAATTACCGGGAAATTTACCGAAATTGCCGGAAAAATTAACCGGAAGGCATGAGCCAGATTTGGGTACTTACAGGTGGTGAGGCGAGACAGGATAGTAGGTGACTTTATCCGGCGAGAGAGGGATCCCAATTGATGTTACTCACCAGAGGCGGCATATAAATATCTACAAAGTGGGACCCAGGAGACGGTTATGCATTGGGATTGATGATCACGTGTTAAGGGTTTACTTTTATAAAGGACAAATGGAATGGTGACACGTGGCAGGAGGCATGAAACGTGAGGATGTCGCATGCAAGGCACGAGGGTAAGGGGTATAAATAAGAGAGGAAGGCTTCATTCAGAGGTACGTACATTGTTACACACACAGACACCTTCAATATTATTGGTTTTTCCCTTTGTCAAGCAAATTCTTATCTTCACGCCGGAGGGGCTTACGCCGGAGCCGCCCCCGGTTTAGTTAACATTTGAGTGTGTGCAGATCAATCGGAGAAAAAGGAGCCGGAGATATCAAATTTGGACTACAACGGTGAGTTGCTGCTTGAGGAAGGTCCTGGCAACATCATTAATGAGTGTCAATATGTGTGTAATTATGTGTCAGTGCATAAGTATTGTGTGCTAGGAAACTTTTTTATGAGTGCTAGTGTATGTATAATCTAGTGTTAGTGCATGTGTTATTAATCGGTAGTAGTGCTAGTGTTAAAAATTGTCATTGATTGTGTTAAAGAGTGTCAGCATTAGTGTTAAAAAGTGTTACTGTATGTGTTATTGAGTGCCCGTGCACGTATATAAGAGTGTCAGTGTTATTGTAAAACAGTGTCGATATTAGTGTAATAGAGTGTCAATTCATGTGTGTTTGAGTATCAACGCATGTATTATTGAGTGTTAATGTGAAAGTAAAAGTGTGTTAGTTTATGTGTTAAAAATTGTCATTACTTGTGTGAAAGAGTGCAAGTGATTAGGTTAAAGATTGACATAGAAGCTGATTTAATGAATTGTATCATCAACTAACATAGTTTGGATGATCCAGTACATATCCTCCCAATTGGATCATCAACTAGCATAATTAGGATGATCCAGTGCATGTCCTCTCATTGGCATTATGTCAAACATGTTAGGCCATTTATAATGGCTTGTTGAAACTTTTTTTTCTACTATTGAATCAATTTTAAATCATTAAAGGGGTTGTTGAATGTTTGAAAAAAAAAAAATTGTTGAATAAATACAACGGGTATTGAAACCAAGAAGGAGGTCCGTAGCTTATCATGTGTCGCCACCCGATTGGGCCTTCAGGGCGCGTGAAAAACACGCTCAGACAAGAGCACGTCTGGCGCAGGTAATTTTTTTTTCTTCAGATTTTGACATGTGGCGCCACATGATTGGTTCCTGCTATTTTTATTTTCTCTATAAATATAGTCTTGTTTCATTTGATTTGGACACAGAAAAAAAACCCTCTTTTTTCAGTATAAATTTCTCAATTATCCTTCATTTTTCAAAAAAAAAAAATCCTATTTTTAGTGAAATGGATCCCAATAATAACCATTTCAACACTCAAAATATAGGTAATTTCTAGCTTTATGTCGTTTTTCTGCAATGATATATTACTTTTATTTACTGTATTTAATTTTATTTGAATACATTAAATAAAAATTACTTTAATTAAACAAAACCATTGTAGGGTTAAAAATTATCGTATGAAGTATTTTTTTAATTAAGTATGAAGTATTTTTTAATAAAAATTATCGTCATTTTTCGTATTTATTTAATTGCAATTAAAAAATTAATTAAGTATGACGTATATTTTAATTATAAATGATAATAATAATAATAATAATTTTACTAATCATAAAAATAAAGAGTATAAAATAAAATAGGGATTTTTACCAATAAAACCTTGAGATAGGGTGTAACTTACCAAAAAAAAATAGTACATTTTGAATTCTGCCTTAGGATCCAAGAGTTGAAATCAAAACGACCGTAGAGTCCCTGTCCCCATTTATAACAATTTAAATGGCAAAACTACCCTCATTCTCTTTCTCTCTCTAATGGCAATCTCCTCTTCTCTCTCTATCCGTAATTCCCATTACCTTCGTCCTCCTTCACAAAACCCAATCAATCAATTTAACTCAAGTTTGCTGATTCAAGTTTCAGAAATTAAATTAAATACAAAATATACCTCTTCCTATTTCTCTTCAGGTTTGGCTTCTTCTTCTTTTTTGGGTTCGTCGGCTGGCGATTTGGGTATCGGAGAGAGCAGCTCGACTTGGCGGAAAAACATATTCGTTCGACGATCGGAGAATGGTTGGTTCGTCTACGAGCAGTGTCTATATCCAAGTAATCGAGGACGCTATCAACAAAGTCCGTGAAGAATTCGTCAATGGCGGCCATGGCGAGGGCGTTCTTAACGAGCTTCAGGCAGCATCTTTTTTGTTCTCAATCTAGTTTTTCAATCGATTGGTTTTGCTAATTTTGAGATTTGCTTGGTAAAGAGATAAATGAAATATCAGCTAATAATTTATTAACAAAGACCCGTGAATAGCCCAGTTCTTAAGGTGATGTAGTTTGAAAAGCTACTGTGGTCTTATGTTCTTGTTATTGCCAAAATATTTAGAAAGGAGGGAAATCCTTGAAGGGGCGTTGGTGAGCTCCTTGTTTACTGATCTTGCTGGATATGATAGCCTAAAGAAAATATGCTTGCACTATTATTTTCATCCATACTCCATGGTTACATTTAACAGCATCCAAAAGTACCTTATTCTGTTAATAGATTTTTGGTAGAGGGTGTGAATTTTTGTTCGAACTGTGTGTGTAGGTGGTGGAAGCAGGCATAATTTCTCAGTTATTATGATTGTTTGTGCACAACTGTGAAGTCCATTTCTCAGTTATGATTATTGAGGTCAATTTCTCAGTTATTGTGCATAATTGTGTGATAGATTTCACTGTTTTTATGTCATTCTTTTATAGAACAACAGTGAGGTCTATTTCATAGTTGTTGGTTGTGATGTGAATAACTGTGAAATGTTTCACACCTCTAAAACTGTGAGGTCAGTTTCACAGTTATTTATGAATGTGAAATGGTTTGATTTTTGACCTTTCTAAACTGAGAACTATGATGTCAATTTCACAGTTAATTTGGTATTTAGTATGTTTGGTTTATCCGTTATTTATTAGTTGTTGATGATTGTTTGTGCACAACTGTGAGGTCAATTTCCCAGTTATAGTTATGAGTGTTATTTTTGTGTCATTCCTTTAGGACAACTGTAGAACAAGTTTCACGGATGTTGGGTTTGATGTTAAATAACTGTTTAATGATTTTCACAGTTATTGTGCATAACTGTGAATTCCATTTCACAATTATTTTTATGTCATTCCTTTAGGACAAATGTAGAACAAGTTTCACGATTGTTGGGTTTGATGTAAATAACTGTGTAATGATTTTCACAGTTATTGTGCATAACTGTGTAATGATTTGCACATTTTCAAGATGAGAATTATGTTTGTGCACAACTGTGAGGTCAATTTATCAGTTATATTTATGAGTGTTGAGGATACTTTCTCAGTTATTGTGCATAACGGTGTGATTGATTTCACTGTTTTTATGTCATTCTTTTATAAAACAACAGTTAGGTCTATTTCACAGTTGTTGAAAAATAATTTTATTTTATTTATAAAATTTGAAATATATGATGAGTAAACTTGTTTGATTCGTTTTGGCGATGAGATTAAAACAGTGATCTCGAATTATTTTTTCGACTTTTAGATTTTGAGATATTGTATTTTAAAAATTTAAGAGAAAAAAAAGGAAGAGAGAGAAAATGAGAGAGAAAGATATTGTATTTTTTTTTGATATTATACGGAAAGAGAGAGAGAGAGGGAGAGAGATAGAGAGAGAAAGAGAGAGAGAGAGGCGACTGCATGGGAGGATGGGCACGTGAGTGGCGTGAGTTTGGCCGAGGGTATTTTGGTCCAGAAAAATTATAGGGATTTATTGGTATGTTTTGAAAATGTTTGATTTTATTGGTTGTTTTCATTTATCTAAGGGACTTATTGGTCAAAGCCTCAATAAAATAAAAGTAGTGGGATATAGGATGATGAGTTGAAAAGGTGTTGAATTTTATTAAACAAAACCATTCTAGAGTTAAAAATTGAATGTGGTGTTGAATTATTAGGTGAAAGAGAGAGAAACTGATATGGAGTGTTATTGAAACCATTGTAGATGGTCTTAGGGACTCTGCTACTAAGTTAATTGTGTAGTGCTTTGTAGGGGTGGAAATGGTTTGGTTCAAATCGCGATTTGAAATTGAATCGAGCCAAATCGTGTGTTTTGGTTCGGTTTTTAAACATAAATGATTTAGCTCGATTTGAGAAATTAACAAATCATGTGGTTCAACTCAGCTTGGGGTTTGGCACTCCTAAATCGAACTGAGTTAAATCGAGCCGAACCGTTTAAGACAGAACAGCGATTTGAAATCGTGAAACCGAACCGTGAAACCGAGCCGTGAACTGAACCATGGAACCGCAAGAATTATGTATTCTTTCCTAGCTTACCTTATGTTTACATTTAATTTTGTCCAATCTATGTATTGTGATTACATTGGTGTGATCCTTATAAGACAAGTCATTTTTATGTATTCTTTCTGTAGTCTTTAGTCAAACTTGAATTAACTTTTGGGTATCACAAATCATGAATTCAGGTACTTAGTCATACTGTTCCATCCTTGATCAAGCTGCGAAAAATGGGTGACCACTTGCATTGATTCTTAATCTTTAAGCTTGATTTAAATAGTTGAGTTTTCCTTGATAGCTCTAGTTTTCCTTGCATAGCTTTAGTTGAAATATTGCTTGTGAACTTATTATATTCTATGTACTTATTCTTAATCAAGTTATGCTTGTATTTATTTTAAGTACTTATTTATACTCCCTCCGTCCCAGCCCAGTGTACACTTATTTCCCTTTTGGTCCGTCCCAGCCTAGTGTGAACTACCATAAATGGTATGTCCTTTAATATTTTATATTCTCCCTATCCCACCCACTCATTAACTCCACTCATTCTCCACCACACAATTTATTCAACCAACCTACTATTTACTCCACTCATTCTTTCTCTTCATTTTCTACCACACATTTTCATTATCTTAATAATATTTCTTAATCGGCGTGCCTTGGTCAATGGTGCACACTTGGGTGGGACGGAGGGAGTATTCATTAGCCATAAAATGGTTAACAAAAAAAAATTATAGTTTGAAATGTGGTTTTGACCGTGATCTAGATCGCGGTTTGGATCGTGATCTGAATTGGAAAATCAAATCGCAAATTAAATCGCGGTTTAGATCGAACCAAATTGAACCATAGCGGTTTGGTTTAGCTCGATCTAATTTTTTTAATGATTTAGCTCGATTTGAAATTTCTCCAAATCGATGCTAGCAATTTGGCTTCTAAATTTATCCAAATCAAATTAAATCGAACAATTTTCACCCCTAGTACTTTGGGACCGATACATACATGTCGCTTGTACCATATACCGGCAGAGCCTTGAAAGGTGTCATTATTGTCAGCGCGTCACACAAACCCATTTTTTTCATATCTTGTAAAAAAATTGCTTTTTTTTTAGAGTTTTACTTTAATTAAGAACAAATTTGAACATTCGATTTAAGATTTAAAACGGAAGTAATAGTTCTTTTAGAAATAGAACTACCTATTTTAAAAACAAGCCAAAACGAAATGAACTTCAGAAAATTTAAGGGCCGAAGACCCTGTAGTCCATGAGCAAGATATCAAACCTATAAAAATACACGTGATATGTAAAATTTTATATAAACTCATATTCAACATTATCCCTTTTCGTTCGCTTTTATACTCAAAAATATAAGATTAAAATTAATTTTATGCCTATGTATAAAAGAATTTTTTTTCACAATTTTTTATTTTTTCTTATTAATAATAATAAATTTTCATATTTTATTAAATAATTCGCTCATATACCTAAAGGTATAAGTAGATCCGTCAATTTGTGTTGGGCCCATCGGGCCAGCCCGCCCCGCTATGCAATAAAGGTGGATTGGGTTTTAAAACTACTAACTCGAATAAAAGTGGACCAATTTGGGCTGGAGCATATGAGTGCGGGCCAAAACGGGTTCGGGTGGGCCAACCCAATATATTTTTTATATTTTTTTTGCCACAAAATAACGTCATTTTTAATTGAAAATTATGAGTGTACATCGACTTTGTGTACTCAATCATTGAATCGTTAATTGAGAGATACTCGAGAGAAGTTGAGAACAGAAACAGAGAAACCATAACGAGACGACGCCGCCCTCATTGCCGTTTCCATCGCTATCGGTGCACTACATCACGATCACTAATTCGTTGTCGTTACTGTCTACGATCTACACACATGTATCTCTCTCTCTATCTTCATTCTTATTGATATAAATCTTTATTTATGGGATCATGATTTACCTGTTTTTGTTTGTAGCAATTTGTGTAAAGTTTACTTGTATTGCCTAATTGAGAATTAGTTTATATTGATATAAATTTTTGTTTTTGTTTGTTTGACTGTTATGATTTTTGTTATCTTTTGAGATATTAATGTGTTTGATTTGACAGTTTGTGTTTGTTTGATGATTATGATTTTTTATTTTTTGGTATCAGTTATGTACAATTTAGAGTCCAAATTTTATTTATTTGATTGGCTCGCATGACCCGCCTACCCCACCAACCCAAGGTGGGTTGGGATGACATATTTCCAGTCCGTCAGAAATTTGGGCCAGCCCGCCCCGCCCCGTTTAATGGCGGGCTTTGACGGGTTGGGTCTGCCTCGCCCTGCCATCCCGTACTAACAGCTCTAGGTATAAGACTATAAATACTCTTATATACAGGTATAAGAGTATTTTTTTTCACAATTTTTCACATTTTTTTAAAAAAATAATAAAATTCGCTTCTATACCTAAATGTATAATACTATAATTACTCTTATACCTAGGTATGATAGTAATTTTGTTACCTCCAAATTGTGAAAATAAAATATTCTTATACATTAATTTATAAGAGTAGTTGTTGCAGATCTGAACTTACTAGGAACTCAGATTACTAGGAACTCAGACTGTCGTGGAGTGAATTGGAGAGATGATGTGGTGTTTGATTGAATCGGAGAAGGAGGTAGTGGGTGTGGGGTGTCTTGGTTTGAAGAAGAAGAAGAAGAAGAATAGCTAAGAAACAGAGACTTTGTGCGCTGAATTGACGGGAAATGAAGTTTACGGCGCCCAAAAAAATGAATTTGGGTTTTTATAAGATTTTGATCTCAAACTTTAATAATAGCCGGTGGACTTTTGAATCTCGCCAAAATTCTTATAAAGAATGATTTGGGTCGAGAGGCTTCATGAAATTATTATAAAATTTAATCATCTACCTATGTATGCAACGTCTCAACTATTGAAGGTTGAAACTAAATTGCACTCTATCAATATCCCAATTAATTCCTAAATCGCGACCAATAGATTTAAATCATTAGTCAGTTGTTGCATCTCTCAGCTTCATGGAGAGGATGATGTTAGAAATAGGGAGATGACAATCACAACATACAAACGAATATAAGGCTCCGTTTGTTTTTGGGAAAATATTTTTTAGAAAACATTTTTCTCATTTTTCGGTGTTTGTTTCGCACCAGAAAATGGGGAAAATTTCATTTTTATTTTATTTTTCGGAAAACATTTTCATTTTTCGGAAAACACTTTGCTGGAAATCATTTTTCGAAAAATGTTTTACGCTAAACAAACGGAGCCCAAGTATTTATTTGGTTTATTAACTTGGATACGTTTACGGATATAGCGAGGGAAAACAACTATTATTAATAGGGAGGATCACCAACTACAAACTCTCTAATTATATGCACGAATTATTGATTATAAGAATTCACAACTTTGTAACCCTAATTTATAGAAACTAAAGGTAATTATATTCCTTGAGTTTTCACAATCAGCCGTGTACATAATATATACAAAGCCTTTACCTAATTACCAGCCTATGATTTAGGAACTAGAGAGAGAGTTGACCTACTCTATTTACATTCATTCCTATCACATTTATTTTCAAATATACAACTTACCAAACATAATTATTTTCAAATATACAACTTATCAAACATAAGTAGATCGGATCATATCATATCACTAACAGACCCCCTCAGTCTAAGCGGGAGGTGGACGGATGTTGAGACTGGTACGAAAATCATCAAACAAAACACGCGAAAGCCCTTTAGTGAAAATGTCTGCAACTTGGAATCTCGAAGGAACATGTAAAACCCGAACTTGTCCTTTCTCAACCTTCTCACGAACAAATAAAATGTTCATCTCAATGTGTTTGGTGCGTTGATGTTGGACAGGATTGCCGGACAAATAAATGGCACTAATGTTATCGCAATACACAACAATGGCTTTTGAAATCGGAACATGTAACTCGAGCAAGAGATTTCGGAGCCAACAAGATTCAGAGACGACATTGGCAACACCCCTATATTCGGCTTCAGCACTGGAGCGGGATAAAGTGGGTTGTCGTTTGGAGGACCAAGAAATAAGATTGTCTCCCAATAAGACACAGTAGCCGGATGTGGATCGTCGAGTATCGGGACACCCTTCCCAATCGGCATCAGTATAAGCAGTGAGAGAGTTGACCGAGGAACGAGACAAATGAAGCCCTAAGTGTAGGGTACCGCGAATGTAACGCAAGATGCGCTTCAAGGCGGACATATGTGAGTCTCGCGGATCATGCATGTGGAGACAGATCTGTTGTACGGCATATGAGATGTCGGGTCTGGTGAAAGTAAGATATTGTAAGGCCCCGGCAAGACTACGATATAAGGATGGGTTCTCATATGGAACACCACTGAGACTGCTAAGCTTAGCCTTAGTATCAACAGGTGTTGCAGACGGCCTACAAGAAGACATACCGGCCCGTTCAAGAATATCCTCAGCATACTTTTGTTGACTGAGAAACAGGCCACCATCAGAATGAGTAATTGCGATGCCCTGAAAATAATTCAAAGGACCAAGATCCTTCATTGCGAATTCTGAAGCAAGTGTTGTCATGATGGAATGACGGAGAGCATCCGAAGAAGAGACCAAAATAATGTCGTCCACATAGAGTAAAATATATGCAATATTTTGGCCTTGACCATAAATAAACAGAGAATGGTCAGATTTACTATGAGTAAATCCCATAGTAGCAACATAATCAGCAAAACGGCGGTACCATGCCCTGGGTGCCTGTTTCAAGCCATAGAGAGACTTCCGGAGTAAACAGACGTAATCAGGATGAATAGTGTCACGAAAACCGATCGGCTGGTGCATATAGACAGTTTCCTGTAAGGTGCCATGAAGGAAGGCATTTTTAACGTCCAACTGATGAATGGACCATGCCTTAGAAAGAGCCAAACTGAGAACTGTGCGAATGGTAGCCGGTTTAACCACCGGGCTAAAAGTTTCTGTGCAATCAATACCCACTTGCTGAGACCTGCCATCACCAACAAGGCGAGCCTTATACCGCTCAAAAGAACCATCAGATTTCTTTTTGTGAGAAAAAATCCACATACATCTAATCACATTCACATTAGGGGGACGGGGTACTAAATCCCAAGTCTTATTTTTAATCAAAGCCTCAAATTCGTCTATCATAGCTAATTTCCAATTAGGATCGGACAACGCTGCTTTTGGATTAGACGGAATAGGAGACGGAGAGACAGAAGAGAGTAAATTAAAATGGACTTTGGGCTTAGAAATCCCATTCATGCTTCTTGTGACAATGGACCGGGAGGGGGCGGGAGGAACCGGACCAACACTGTTTTGATTAGGGAGGGGCGGTATGGGCTCAAAAGGAGAGCCTGAATTTGACTCAAGCTGGGATTGAGAAGGGCTGAGGTGTGGCCCATTAGTTGTTGCGCATGGGGCGGCCCACATGAGGAGAAAGAGAAGGAATTGGACTCGCCTGGGTTGCTCGAACTCACATGGGCCACAGAAAGTGGGGCCGGGCGGAGTGTGGGCCGGAGTAGTGCCAGAAGGTGACATGGGCTGCTGTGTTTGGGCCTGACCAAACAAGAGAGGACTGCAGTCATCATTTAAAAAATTGTAATCTCTTGACAACGAATCTGTGACACTAGTTTTGGCAAAAGGAAAATGGGTTTCATCAAACACAACATGTCGCGAAATAATTATTTTATGTGTAGTGAGATCGTAACATTTATATCCCCTATGATTTGGAGGATAGCCCAAGAACACACAAGGATTCGATCGGACATGTAATTTGTGAATGGTTGTGGATGGAATAAGAGGAAAGCAAAGACACCCAAATACTCGTGAGATTATTATATGACGGAATTCGAGCATATAAAATTTGGAGTAGGGGACATATTTTGGAGCAAGCCTTGTGTGGAATAATGTTGAGAAGATATGTGGCCATTGCCAACGCATGATGCCAAAATTGAGCCGGCATCGAAGAATGGGCCAGAAGAGTACGTACCAAATTATTGATAGTACGAATGGTGCGTTCGGCTTTCCCATTTTGAGATGAAGTGTGGGTACATGAGAAACGGAAAACCATCCCATTTTTAAGGCAAAAAGAGTGAAAATTGAGGTTATCAAATTCCCTGCCATTGTCACATTGAAAACATTTAATGGGTCGTTCAAATTGAGTTTTAATAAGATGACTAAAAGCAAGAAATACTTGGAAAACTTGTGATTTATTACCCAATGGAAAAGTCCAAAGAAAATCAGAGAAGACATCAATGAATAAAACATAGTATTTATGACCTGCAGAACTAAGAACAGGAGATGTCCACAAGTCGCTATGAATTATATCAAATGGCATATAATTAGAAGAAGAAGATGAATAAAACGGTAATTTAACTTGTTTTCCAAGTACGCAAGAAGAACAAATACCATTAAAAGAAGAAGTTCGACAAGTTATCAATCTAGATTTGCAAATGGAGCTAAAGACAGGTGCTCCGGGATGACCTAAACGGTCATGCCATAAACGAGGACATAAAGTATTAAAACTTGAAGAAGCGGAAGCGGTAGAACTGGAGTTGGTGGTAATCGGATACAAATCACCGGTGCTATCACATCTCAGAATGACTAACCTGGTCTGGATATCCTTCACGTAAAACCAAAAGTGGTCAAATTCGGGTCACATTATTATCAATCGTAAATCGACGAACAGAAACCAAATTTTTAATTAAATTAGGAGCACGAAGGACATTCGATAATTTTAGAGGAGGAAAAGGAGAAGGAAGGCAGTGTTGTCCATAACCTTTAATTGGGATAGTATGACCATTTCCAACTGTGATAGACTTATTATGAGGGCTTAAATCAAAATAAGAAGAAAGTATACCTTGGGAACCCGTCATGTGTGAAGTGGCGCCCGTGTCCATGTACAAGCGATCATCCGGGACATTCAACGATATGGTGTGCATAGCCGTTTCAATGTCGGTGGGTATAAACGGAGCAGCTTCGGACATCGAGTTGGAGTGGGCATTATATGCTTGAGCCGGTCTTTGTCCCAAAACACCACGAGCAGTCGTCGGTTGAGAAACAGGGACAGTTGGGTAGGGACACGGTGGAGGAGCCGCAAGATATCCAAAGGGAGGAGGGGTCCATCCAATGAGTAACTCCACCACGGCGGTAGTGGCCGCCAAGATCTAGCAGTGGTTCGTCAGTTGGGTTTGAGACCTACGCCCACGGTTCTTCCCTTCCACCGCTTACCACTTTCCATTGTTGTGGTTGCCATTGTTGTTCTTCTTACCTTTACCATTTGAAGAAGCGAGGGTGCCCCGAGAAACCAAATCGAAGAGTCCACCGAACCACCCCGAGTTGCCGCAACCAGCCATTGCTGGACACATTCGCAGCCATAGCCGCCTGCTTCGCCTTCCTAG
This sequence comes from Adenophora triphylla var. japonica, assembly GCA_022495995.1. NCBI lineage: Eukaryota > Viridiplantae > Streptophyta > Magnoliopsida > Asterales > Campanulaceae > Adenophora > Adenophora triphylla. The sequence continues at coordinate 72,148 of JAFEMH010005806.1, forward strand.
TCTCCTCCAAAATTAATTTAGACCGAGCATCATAAAATAATGGGAGAAGGCTGCTTTGATGGATGAGGGTGGCGACGCCATCATAGCTTTCGGGCAAACCGGCAATCAACTGAAGGACCATTCGATTGTTGGAGACCGGAGCGCCGACATTTGCCAATTGATCGCCTAAAACTCCTTGAGTTCTCGGCAATAGGCCGAGATATTTGGATGATCTTCCAGCCGGACTTGGGAGAACTGATTCTCCAAATACACCGCACGCGAGTTTTTATTGTCCTGAAAAATACTCGCGAGACGTTCCCATTGTTGCTGTGCCGTGGCATTCGGAGCAAGAATGGTGTGCAACAAGTCATTAGAAATGGTGCCATAGATCCATTGAAGGACCAATGCATCCAAGCGAGCCCAAAGAACCTCGTCACGAGCAGGTTCCTCCTCCTCCTCCGTGTCATCAGTTACCACAACCTCTGTGGCTTTCAAAGGAGGTGGTGGAATGATGTGATCAATAACCAAAAATGCCCGGCAGTGAATCCGAAACAACTCAGACCACGAAGAGTATTGACCGTTTTCCATCTCAAGAACAAGAGGAATGAAATTCTTGATATTGGTGACGGTTTGAGCCGGGTGAAACTTGTATTGATCAGCCATGGAAGAAAACAGAAAGAGAGTATAGAGAGTATAGAAGAAGACGGTGAGAGAGGCTCTGATACCATAAAGGTAATTATATTCCTTGAGTTTTCACAATCAGCCGTGTACATAATATATACAAAGCCTTTACCTAATTACCAGCCTATGATTTAGGAACTAGAGAGAGAGTTGACCTACTCTATTTACATTCATTCCTATCACATTTATTTTCAAATATACAACTTACCAAACATAATTATTTTCAAATATACAACTTACCAAACATAAGTGGATCGGATCATATCATATCACTAACAGAAACGGATGAAAACGAATTAAACTGCTATAGACAATACTAGAAAATCTATAAAATCCAAAGAAATCACTAGATTAGATCCTAAAATTATTGATAAACGATCACACTAGAATGAAAAACAACTCTAGTGAGAAATCTATGGAACTCAAATAAATCAATAGCTTGAATCATATAATTATCGATAACAATCCACTTAATAAAACAATTAAATCCTTGCCAACGAGATTCCTCAACTCTAAATCTAAAGGTCTTTAATAAGGAACCCCAAGCTTCAGTTCTTCTCCTTTTTCATATTGAATTCAAATCAATCTTTCATCTATTTTTGCACTTCTTTATCTATCAATCTTTTATAAATCAAATACACCAAACAGGTAATATTTATGAATCTTTTAGTTCGCCTTGTCACTTTTATCTTAATTCAATTGCTTTTCCTTACCCTTGAAAATATTCTAATATTCAAGCAGGGGCGAAGCTACATAGGGGATAGGGGAAACATGGGGCAGTTGTCACTCCTTGACTTTTTTTTTTTAATCATTATTCCCTTCATTCTATCTAAAATTACATTTTAGTTTTGAACCTGAAGATTAAGTGTATAAATTTTATTGAATAAAAAAGTAATAAAATAATTTCATTTAAAAAGTGAAGTTTTCATTTTAGAAAGTGTGATTTTTAACGAAACACCAATGAGGTAAAGAGTGTAAGTTTTAGTGAGACGGAGAAGTATATGTAGAAGTAAAATATTTTATATTTATGATTTTCTTTTAGCAGGTAAGATTTGTAGATGTTGAATATTTTGGTATTGTACTGAATTGTATGAGAGATCAATTAATTTATTATTGTAGCTATTAAAGTAGGTATTTAACTATGTCTAAAATTGTATTGTATATGAGAAAAATAGCAAAAAAAAATTCTCGTTCCGCCACTGTATTCAAGCATAACATTAAGGACTAACACACATTTTTCTTCCGATAATGGGAGTTAGGTTTTATGCCAATCTGAGCTGTAAAGTTTGATTGTCCTCAAGTTTCATTAATTACACTTAGGTAATTTTATGCCATCTATTGCCCAAAATTACCTCATATCTAAAAGCTATTTCTCCAACACCGGTGGTCATGGAACTTAATTCAGTGTGTGTGAGAGAAGCCATGTTGCTAGCATAACCATAATAACCACCAACCTCAATTGTTATATGGAATCAAGTAATTAAAAACAAATAGGGTGGCCAAAAAGGATAAAAATGACAAAATAAAATTTTGATTTTTTTTTTTTTTTTTGAAATATGGGGTTACAATTAATACACATTCAAACTTTAGGAAGTAGCCACCCAAAAAGCTTCCCAATTACATGCTAGTCCTTTATCTCCATGCCCATTTTCCTTGCACCTACTCCTTACCATTGTTGCCCTTTGAAGCTTCTCCATTCCTATTCCCATTCCCATTCCCACCTCAACATTGTCACTATTTCCATCCATATCCCTAAACTTATGCACACATTCATTATAATCAATTCCTTCTTTTTCGAACTCGTTTGACTCATTTTCTAACCTTTTATCATCGATCGTGTCATTTTCGACGTTGACACCTTCATCTTCATGGTGGGATTCCTCACATTCTTCTTCTTCCGAAGACACATTCGACTCAAAGTTGTAGTCAACATTTTCCCAAAAGCTTAACCTAAGGCGGCCTTCGCTTCTTTCGGTCTGAAAATATGTTGGTGGAGCCTCCATTGCTTGGATGATCAATCTTCCCCCTTCACGGTATGGCTTAACTTGCAGAGAGTTCTCCCCACTTATCGTTGTCAAAGGGGGAGGAAAATTACGACGGGTTGACCTTCTTGATTCCAATGGAGGGACGGAATTGGAGTTCCGTACCTCCCTTGGAGTTGACTTTCCATTAGTACTCAAAGAGAGTGACAAAATGCTACTTTCACTTGTATAACTACCTGTCTCACTCCCTAAACTTTCAGTACACAATTCCAAGCTTTTTTCACAAAGCCTCAAGATTGAGGATTGCTTATAATCCAAAGGTTGTATAATCAAAGATTCTGATTTCATTGCCTTTTTGGGTGTTTGTGGTGAAGAGGAATTGAGAGATTGAAGGAAATTCCAATTGCCACTCAAGGCATCATTATTAAGATTAACAAATTCCTTGGTAAGATCATTAGTATCAACCTTGAAAAGTGATGAACCTCCCAAGAATTTGGGTGTGACAACTTTGAGTTTCATTTTTTTTGTCTCTAAAAGATGAGACTCAAGAAATTCTTGACACACTACTGTTGACATAGCTATAATTGGAAGGGAAAAGGGTCAAAAAGTCAATGGAAAGGGTATTTTTGGAAGGGCAAGAGATAGTTATGAGATGGGTATGAACTAAAATGGAGGAAAAACAGAGGATTTGGGCATTAGAAGGTGGTATTTTGAGATTGAGAGGAGAAGATTGAATTGAAAATGAAGGATAAGTGAAGGGGTGGGTGTCAATTTATAGTCCCATAAAGTGTATCCAGAAGACAGTGAGGTATACATTGGACAAGGGTGGGGAGTGGGAGAGGGAGGGGAAAGCTTTTAACCCCACTTGAAATATACTGATGTTGTTCTTTCAATAGTCACACACAACAAAAACAAATAATCGACAATACATAAATATAAAAATTAATCTACTAATAAATAAACTTCAATTCAAATTTATGTAATTAAAATGTGTGTGTTGCATGCTTAAAGTCGTGTCTTTACAACTTTGTACAACCAGTTTCAACTCGATAAAAATAGTAGTTTTGTATCACTTAACAAATATAACACGTGTCTCGTATCGAAATGCTTTCACTCGAGAGGATGTCTTTCTTAACATGATCATGAAGTAAATTTTTTGTTTATGGTGTAAAGGGGACATTGTAGAATTCATGTTTAATAATATTCCTTAAACATAGCCATTTTTGTATTCATTTTTATAATTTACTTCCAAAATAAAACAAAAGCAAGGCACTAAATCAAAGATTCTGCAAAATATTGAGTGATAGTGATTGGTCATCTCCATTATTTTATTTTATTTTATCTATTAATATTGAACAACAAACTATCTTTCTTTTTATTGTAATGATTCATATGTCTTTAATAGTCAAAACGTGTGTTGTTTGAATCTTAAATGAAGGAACCTCACAAGCCCACAAGATTTCATATTTCAAGGAAGTCTCATATACTCACAACATTGTTAGTTGCCAAAACTATCAACCTACAAAATAGGAACAATTGATGGATATTATAACGGTAATATATACTGTATATGTGTGTGTATATAATGTCAAAATTTATTGTCAGTGCAGGATAGGCATGAATACTAATTAATGGTGGAGAAAACATGTTAGAATTCCTATAAATTTTGTTGTCCCACATTGTGTTTTCCATTGAGCATATCCATTTTTTTAATTTAATTTAGTAAAGTCAAAATCTCAAAAAAAAAAAAAAAAAAAAAATGCGTTTTTTTCAAGCTTAGAAAAAAATGTGTTTTTAGCCACTTGCGACGCCCAACTTCTGTACACTTGCGTAGACTCCGGAAGCCACCAGTCTTTTCCGAAATCAACTTCAACGCACCACTCAAATTATCCTTGTCAGCTTCAAATGGATTTCTTCTTGAATTTCCAATCCCAGATTCAATCCATGAAACTTTCGTTTCCGAAATCATACGCCAATTGAGCTCTAAAATATTGAACCCCTAATTTACTTTACCGCTTCATCAATTCAATATCAAATATGCAAATTCGTTGATTGCGTCAACTGGGAATCGCTCAACTCAAAGGATGTGGTGCAGTAACAAACTGAATTTTCAAATAATTGCCAGGGTTATGGTAAAAATGTACCAGTGCACGTCTAAAAAAGTGCCAGTTAAAAGCTCTCTTTGTCTAGAAACTCAGTGTCAGTGCATGTGTAACAAAGTGCCAGTATAAAAAAGTGTCAGTGCTAGTGTAATAAAGTGACAGTGTTAGTATATCAAAGCGTCGGTGTTAGTGTAAAACAAGTGTCAGTGTTAGTTTAACAAAGTGCCAGTGTTAGTGTAATAAAGTGTCAGTGTTAGTGTAACCAAGTGCCAGTGTTAGTTTATAAACAGACACTTAATATACATGCACTGACATTTTTTTACACTGACACTTTGTTAAACTGGCACTGACACTTTTTACACTGGCACTTTGTTACACATGCACTGGCACTTTGTTTACACTGTCACTTTGTTACACATGCACTGACACTTTTTACACTGGCACTTTGTTACACATGCACTGACACTTTGTCACACTGACATTTTTTTAAACTGGCACTGACACAAACGGAAAAAACAAAACACATTTTTCCTAAGTGCCAAAAAAATTAGTTTTTTATAAGATCAACTCTTTAGTAAATTATAAAATCAATTGCATTTACAATAATTAGAGTAGAATGCAAGAATTGATTATTTCTATAGAGAAATATATGAATATGCATTGACATTACTCCAAGTTCTTCCCTTCATATTTCTACTCCACCGGCCAAACATTATCCACACATGAATTCAGTAATACTCTCTTTATAAGAAAAAAGGGGGATTACCAAATCATCGCTCGTTTTAACAAAAACAACAATCAAGGATGCATATTTTACAGAGTGACCGTCATGCCCTATAGTAACAAGTCCTACAGTTATTGATAGTTATTGATAGACACGCGTGTCCCCGATAAAATGATGGAAAATTATGCTCATGTTACTTAAATGACATGGATGTGCATAAAGAAATTTCAGCTTCCTTTATGTGTTTTCTCTCTCCTCTTTTTGTCTCTTTCTTTTTTTGTTCACAAAATTTTAAAATTAAAGATCTTAAAATCTAGAGGCAAAAAAAAAATCTGAAACTACCGTTGTTTTTATATCGTCATGACGAATCAAACTATTAGCATCATCATATAATATGAATCAACTAAGAGAAATTTACAATTATTCCAATTTCATAGTTGTTTTCGAGAAGTTCGCATTTGTTTTTCATATTCTTTTATTGGCCTCTATTTTTGCTATTATATGATATTATCAGACATAATTTGTTAATTTATAGTTGTTTTTTTAGTTCATAGTTGTTTTTAATTAAGTTCACAATATTTTTAGTTTTTTATAACCTCTTTTTTGCTATTTTATGATATTATTTGACATATTTGTTAAGTTTACAATTGTTTTTGTCTTTTATGAAATTATTTGACATTCTTGTTAAGTTTACAACTGTTTTTTTTATTAAATCACAGTACAGTTGCTTTTAGTTAAATTTACAATTGATTTTACTTTTTTATGGCCACCGGCCATTTTTACAATTTTATGAATTTATTTGTTAATTTATAGTTATTTTTAGTTAAGTTAACATTTGTTTTTAGTACTTTATGACTTCTATTTTTGCTTTTTATGAAATTACTAGTGAGTAACCCGCCGGTCCCCGACGGGGGATAAAACATTGAGGTAAAAGTTAAATGTAAATACAATTCAAAAAATTAATGAGATAATTTTATGTAATATATTACAACTTGTCAAAAACTTCTTTGTACACAATATTTGTAGTCGTGTCATCTGACTGTTCATGACTATTATATATAAGCATTTTAAGTCCTTTCCTTGTAGTTACTCTAGAAAAAGCAACATATAATTGTCCATGACTAAATACTGGTCTTGAAGAAAAAGGCCAACATGAGCGAGCGACTGACCCTGACTTTTATTTATCGTCATTGCAAAAGAAACGGTGGGAATTGTCTCCGTTGAAACCTAACCGGGAATTTTGTTGTATCAGAAGGTGACATAATCATCCTCGGTATCAACACCTTCCTACCAATATTCTTTTCGGACAAAAAAAAAAACATTACCGCCTCGACAACGTGCTTACCTATATATATATATATATATATATATATATATATATATATATATATATATATATATATATATATATATATATATATATTAAAATAACAGTATGTTTTATGTCAAATAATCAAATAATTAATTGTATAAATGTATAATTATATACTAACAAAATTGATTTGCGTACCTAAATTTGTAACGATCAATCTTGTACCGTTACACAATTCTGAAGCTTGATCTATATTTCGTAACAACATGACGATACATCCAATCTTTAGCTTCAGTATGTGATTACGTATTCCAGAGCACTTGACAGTGTTTAGGAATTCAGTTGAAAATATATCTTCGACTGATTGGTTAAATTCCTCGTCTTTGTAATAGCGTCAGAACTCATGTATTCCACTTCTTTTCCAGGAAAGAGCGACATAACATACTCATTAATACTGTCAACAATCTCATTTGTTGGTGCAAGTATAGTCCGATTCTGGAAAAATCCATATTCATCTTTATTCTGCATTAAGTTCGGGTATATGCGATCCACGATAGCTGAGATGGTATTGACAGAATCTCTTATCAATATGTCATCTGATTTTTTGATTTCAACTTCACCATGGCTCTTATCACCTGCAGTAATAACCAACATATAATACATAAATATTAGTAAAAATATGAATTTAAAAGGAAGTAAAAATCAATGTTAAAATTGAGAGAAGACCGAAAAATTATGAAGCAATTTTTACTAATATTAAGACGGATATAGTACATAAATTGCAACAAAGGTAGTAGGGCTTTTGAGACAGAGGTAGTAATAACCAACAGATAAAATACATATCTATATCTTAAAAGCAGTTGTTACTTATCACCTGCAGTCCCATCACCAACGGATAATAACCAATTTACAAACGACCTGATATCCTCAACATCCGAAGAAGACGAACCACCCTACATAAAATATTATATTTTATTCTTATTATAACTTTTAAAATAGAGTTGGTCTTATGAAAAACTAGTTTTTTCTTAAGATATGAAAAAACGTGTTTTTAAATTAAGCGGTGGCAATTTTGTAAATACTGGCAATCATGTTCAAAATAAACGGTGGCATTTTTGTAATTACTGGTTTCCCCATTTATGCCAGTGTCTGTTTAACAAACTGCCAGCTGATAAAGTGCCACCATGTATCACAAATTGCCGGTGAAAAAGTGCCGAGTACCAATTTAACAAAGTGCCGTGTAACCGACACCGGCACTTTGTTAAACTGGCACTGGCACTTTTACACGGGCACTTTTATATACATGAACTGGCACTCTTCACACTGGCACTCTGTTCAACTAACACTGGCACTTTGTTACACTAATATTTTTGCTGGCTCTCAAAAACACAAGCACTGGCATTCAAAAAAACATGAACTGGCATTCAAAATCACGTACACTGGCACTCAAATACACAGACACTGGCACTCAAAATAACATGTACTGACACTCAAAAAAATATGAACCAAAATTAAAAATCAATTAAACTGGCATTCAATTTCTACCCAAACTGGCATTCAATTCTACCCAAACTGGCATTCAAAATCAACGGCCAAGCCAATCACCTGCACTGATTTGCGTAACCAGAAAAGTAGCAAAATTGTTAACTTCTCAAAATAAACGGTGGACAAAATCTATGGTCGTGGACATTGGTGATATCTTGGTTAGCAGCGTATATCCACGACCATACAGAACTGCTGTATAAGCTCAACAAACCCAATTTCCTCCTCAATCTCCGACGAATTCGATCTCTGCAAAGCTTTTGTCAACTTCTCAACCGATTCCCGATCAATCCACGCCTGAATTTCGCACTCGATCGAGCCGGCGACGCGGGAGATTTCGTGGGAAGTACCACGTCGAGCTAGAAACGACTTGAGACCGTGGCGGCCGGAGTAGTTCTGGAAAGTGTCGATGAGGGTTGAGGAAGAGGGAGACGATTTAAGGAGAATTGATGTTGGTTCGATTTCTTGCCGTCGATGAAAGGAAGCCGGATTTGCGTTTAGAGAGAGAGACGGCTATTTGCGTTTAGAGAGAGAGAGAGAGAGACCGTAGTGTAGTTAGAGTAAAACACGTTTTTTGCTAAGGTTTAAAAAAAACGCGTTTTTTATGAGTTTTTGGCTTTAAAATATAGATACGTATATATAATGTTAAACAAAATGTATTTGAAAATCACCTGTAATCTCATATTTTGTTTTAACCTTAGTACTTTGCATTCATTTACATATTGCAAGGGAGTCCTGATAATTTTGGATGGTCCACCTTTTCCCTCCAGTGTACGATGAAGGCAGTATGATTCTTCTCCCCGTATCTGAACCGCTAACTCCGCTGTTGGCTGCAGCTTTTAGTCTCGTGTATGATTCAGCTCGTAGTTTAGGCTGGTGGTGACGAATCTAATTGAAATTTTTTGGACATTCATTTTAGGACGGAGGTAGTATTATACATAACAAAACAATATTCACAAATCAGCAAAAGGAACAGTAAAAATTAGGCAGTATGCCTCGTCGATACTCGACGGGGCATAGTGAAATTAATTAAATTAACGTAATAGTTAGCATTAATTGAACGTTTAATTTATATTTTTAAAGTAAAATAAAAAAAAATTATTTGTGCTTCAGTCCATTTTCATTTTTAACTAAAATTTGAAACAAAAATATGAAATTTGAAAATTAAATTTCTAATTTAACATTTATGAATTTTTGAATAACAATTAATAAATGCAAATTTAAGAATTTCACAAATAAATCATAAATCAAATCTAAATGGTGATTATACGTATAAGACTTTAATTTATGTTTGATAATATGTGATCTACTTAGTTATATATCCAATACTATAAATCTTTATTCTTTTAAAGATTAAAAATAAAAAATAAAAGTAGTGTTGCATTATTAAATGGTACGATTTAAATTAAATAATCAAATTTTTTTTTGGCTACTGTTTAAGAGCAATTTTTTGATAATTCACTTTGGAGACTAATGGGGTTAATTTTAAAAATCAACCCCTATAAATTTTAAAAGTTACTAATTGAATTTTAAATGGATGATTGTGATTGATGAATGATGGAAAGATTGGCCAATGACATTGTGCCACTTGGAGTTTTCTAGGAGCTTGAAAAACTTTTGCTATTATATATAGTAGATTTGAAACAAAAATTTGAAAATTGAAAATTAAATTTATAATTTTACATTTATTAATTTTCGAATTAACAATTAATAAATGCAAATTTAATAATTTCACAAATAAATCATAAATCAAATCTAAATGGTGATTATACATATACGAATTTAATTTATGTTTGATAATATGTGATCTACTTAGTTATATATGCAATACTATAAATCTTTATTCTTTTAAAAATTAAAAATAAAAAATAAAAGTAGTATTGCATAATTAAATGGTACGATTTAAAATAAATAATAAAGTTTTTTTTTTATTTTTGCTACTGTTTAAGAGCAATTTTTTTATAATTACTTTGGAGACTAATAGGGTTAATTTTGAAAATCAACCCCTATAAACTTTAAAAGTTATTAATTGAATTTCAAATGGATGATTGTGATTGGTGGATGATGGAAAGATTGGCCAATGATATTTTGCTACTTGGAGTTTTCTAGGAGCTTGAAAAACTTTTACTATTATATATAGCAAATTTGACATTTGTCAAATTTTTTGCATGAAAATCTCTTTCATTTTACTTAGGTCACAATTGTTTATAACATGAACATTTTTTTTATTTTTTTTAAAGAGGGAGAAATCAAGTCCGGCCAACTAATCAAAAACAACTCAAACCAAGTCTAGTTTTCCACTTCTTGCAACCACAGGTTTCAAAAAAGAAAAAGAAAAAGAGAGAATATAGTCACTATACAAGTCGACACGACGGACGAACAAGTGCTCTGCCATGAAAATTCAATCGTTAAGGCACCTTAATGTTAAGATCCATCTATGTATTCTTCCTCAGTGATCTTTTCTCGACCTGGGCACTGGGCAGTTTAAGGATGGGCACTGGGCAGTTTAAGGATCCGCTCTCGAATTTTTAAATGAAAGAGTAGAAAGAGGGGTGGGGAGAGAAGAGAAAGGGGAAGAAGAGAAGGTGTGGGAATTCAATAACTTATTTAAGTTTGAAGTGCTCCTGATTTTTGATTTTAGCAGGAAAATAGAAGAAAAAAAGAAGAAAAAAAATTGAATTACACTTGTGATGATGTCAAAAATGTTCGGATCAGCCCAAATTCAGCGGCATGTTATATCCTGGATGATTGAATAGTCTGAAAAGATGAACAAACACGTAAACTTAACCGGGGCTTCATCGGCGAAGGCCCTCCGGTGGAGAGTAAGTATTTGTGTTTAAAGAGAAAAATCAATTGACAAGAGTTTAGAGCCAAAGGATAGATTACCAAAATAATGTGAAGTATGACTTGTATATATACGCATAGCATTGTAGAATCCTTGTTGAATAGAAATTCGTAGTTGAAGAGGTTATAATTCTAGAGAGATTATAACTGTTTAGTCCTTGCTGGATAAGAAACCGTGTGAGATAAGGTTATAATCCTTGGAGGATTATAACTGTTCATAGTCCTTATTTAAGTAGGATTAGATAAATAGTGATCAACACGTGTTCCTGAGGCGTCCTCCTCGTCATATCAGGCCTGGTCGACTTGGGTTGACACCGGTGAAGTGGAGAGTAAGGATAGCTAAGCCCATTCCCTTATTATATGTAGAGACTGAGGAGGGGCTCCTCGTATTTGAAGGGAGGCCTTGCTCGGCCTTGAGAGATGCCTTGCTCGGCGTTGAGTTTTGTTGGGTCTCAGTCATTATACGCTCTGCTATTTCTAGGTCAACGTAGTGAGAATGACGAGGAGCCAAGACTAGCAAAGGTAGGGAAAGCCCACTCCCTTTATTTTAATTGAGACTGGTGGGTTATATTTTGGGCCCAATCCATTGGGCCTTGCCTAGCCGTGGATCCATGTTCGTACCTCGGTTTATACCGTTCAGTAACCCCCGACTTCCTAGCTCGGCTATGCCGAGGAGGAAGTGATGGCCTACCTCGGCTTAAACGAATACGAATGGGTGCACACGTGTCATGAGACGCTTCATTTTCCTAGGTTGATATGTAATGTCAAACTCAGTGAGTTCGATGGACCAATTAAGGAGTCGTCCTGAGCAATCCAACTTATGTAAGATTTTCTTCAAGGGAGCATTAGTATACACAGTGATGGGGTGTGTAGAAAAGTATGCTCGTAGCTTTCTTGACGCCATGACTAGGGCGTATGCTAACCTTTCTGCATTAAAGTATCTGCTCTCCACATCGGATAGTGCCTTAGAGACATAGTAGATGGGTTTCTGTGTGGTTCCTTCATTTCAGACTAGTACTATGGCTATTGCATTGTCCGTAGCTGCTAGAAAGACATATATCATCTCTCCAGTAATCGGGCTGCTCAACAAAGGAGGGGATCCCAAGTACTCCTTCAACTGTTTGAATGAGTCTGAGCACTCAAATGTCCAGGAGAAGTTCTTGGCCCCCTTCAAGACTTTGAAGAAAGGCATCAATTTTTCAGCGAGTTTTGCGATGAATCTCCCAAGTGCAGCTATCCTTCCGTTCAGACTTTGGACCTTCTTGATGTTGTTAGGTTCCTTCATGTCAATCAAGGATTTGATCTTCTCCGAATTTGCCTCAATGCCTCTTTGTGATACCATAAAATTGAGGAATTTTTCGGCAGTCACCCCGAACACGCACTTACTTGGATTTAATTTCATGTTGTTGGTTCGTAGGTTGTTGAAAGTTTCTTCCAAGTCTGGAGCTCGACTGCCATCCTTAGTTTTGATGACCATGTTGTCTATATAGGCTTCCATGTTATGACCTATCTTCTCCCCATATACATTATTGACCATGTGCTGGTAGGTTGCGCCTGCATTCTTGAGCCCGAAGGCATCATAGTATAACATTAAATCCCTCTAGCTGACTGAAAAGACATTTTTTCAATATCTTTCTTAGCCATTTTTATTTGGTGATAACCAGAATAGGCATCTAGAAAGTTGAGTGTTTTATGTCCAGCGATGGATTCTACCAGCTTGTCAATTCTGGGGAGATGGTAACTGTCTTTCAGGCAGGCTTTGCTAAGATTTGTGAAATCTACGCACATTCGCCACTTTCCGTTATGTTTCTTGACCATCACAACGTTGGCCAATCAAACAGGGTATGTTGCTTCCCTGATAATTTCAGCACTTAGCAATTTTTGCACCTCTTCTTTGATAGCATCCTCCTTATTATTTGCGAAAATTCTCCTTGTCTGCCTGATATGTCTAGCAGACGGGTCAACCTCCAACTTGTGGAGAGCTACCTCTTCCTTTATTCCTCTCATATCCTTGACTATCCAGCGAAGACATCCAGAAAAGAATATATTAGATTTCCTCACATTTCCTTTCCTTTTTCTCGTTTTTAAAGTTCGGGTGCGCACCCTAAATGAGCTGGTTTTTAGGGATAGAAGGATAACTTTAACCATAACCCAATTTCATCAGATCTTGTGTGAATTTGCCCAGCCGTAGCTTGTCCAACTTCTCGGAGAAACGCCGCAGAAGAAAACCTTAGAGGGACTGGTCTCCGGAGAGGATGTTGTTGTTTGTTAGCGGCTAGAAGGAAGGAAAGGGGTCGCCGAAGGTGGCAGGGTAAATGTGGGCGGGGGAGGTGATGTGGCCGGAGGTGTGGGGAGTGTAGAGAGATAAAGTAGAGAGATGGAGTGTGTGACTGTGTGTGTCGTGTGGAGAGTAGATTTTAATTGGGATGTAGGGGTAGTTAGAATTAGCGAATAACTAGGTGAAATTTGAATTCTAATATTATTGGAATAGGTGACTAAATATTAGGTGAAATTTGAATTCTAATATTATTGGAATAGGTGACTAAATTTCAATATTGTTATTGATCAATTTTCTTAAGGGGGAGGATATAAGGGTAATTTCTCCTAATTATTCCTTTCGTCTTAAAATAACATTTATTTTCTATTTTATGGAATAAATGAGAAAGTTTAATAAAATATTACTAATAACCTTTCTATATACTTTTAGACATTTATTTTTTTCAAATATATAATAAAATACGAGAAAAAAATTGGTAAAAAAAAATGGGGACATATTTATCTATAAAATAGATATTTGAGACAAAAATTTCGAGAAGACAATCATTTTGGAAAAAAAAAAAAGAGAGATTATGTTATTTTATGATAAGTCCTTGAAAAAATATTTTTCAGAAATTATACTGTAATTTCGGCAAGATATTTTAAAATAAAATAACCAAAATCTTACAAAAAAATGCATTTTTTCTTTAAACTTAGAAAAAATGTGTTTTGATTCCCCCGCTAGTGTTAGTGTTAGAGTAACAAAGTGGTAGTGTAAACAATGTCAGTGCATGTATTAATAAGTTTCAGTGTAAAAAAGTGTCAGTGTTAGTGTAACAAAGTACCAATGTAAATAGTGTCAGTGCATGTATTATTAAGTGTCAGTGTTAGTGTAAAATAGTGTCAGTATAATAAAGTGACAGTGTAAAGAGTGTCAGTTTTAGTGTAAAAAAGTGACAGTGTTAGTGTAACAAATTGCCAGTGTAAAGAGTGTCAGACCAGTGTAAAGAGTGTCAGTGCATGTATTATTAAGTGACAGTGTAAAAAAGTGTCAGTGTCAGTGTTAAAAAGTGTCAGTGTTAGTGTAAACAAATGTCAGTATAAATAGTGTCAATGTATCTATTACTAAGTGTCAGTATAAAAAAGTGACATTGTATGGTAAAAAAGTGTCAGTGTTAGTATAAAAAAGTATCAATATAAATAGTGTCAGTGTATATATTATTAATTGACAGTATAAAAATGATTTTTCTTTAATTTCAGAAAAAAACTCATTTTTTATAAAAACAACTCTTAAAAAAATAAAAAAATTATAATAATCATACTGACCGTACGAAAAGCTGACGTAGATTGCAAAAAGTCCTTTATTACAACATCACATTATTTAAATAATCGACCAAAGATGCAAACTTTTAATTAATCAATTAATTAAAAAAAGAAAAAAAAAAAGGCAGGAAATCAGCTTCCACTATAAAACCTCCCACTTTAGTTTGTTTTGTCGGCTAGGTCTCAACCTATGAAAATCGATTGCTTTCCTCTTCTATCCAACAAATTCATGTTTATGTGAGCTAACCTTTTTCTAATTCTTTTAATTGAATACTCTCCTTCCTAACAATAATAAGTGTTGTATTTTATTTTGTTTACTCCCTCCGTCCCGGAACAATCTTCACACTTTTCCTTTTGGGCGTCCCAAAACTTACTTCACACATTTAAAACTTATCTAAAATGAAAAGGAATCTTTACTATTCCCTCCACTCATTCTCTCTCCTACATTATTTTAATACTCACAACACCATTATAATTTACTATTCTCTCCACTCATTCTCTCTCCTATTTTATTTTCACACTCACAACACTTTCAATATAATACTCCCTCCTTAAAACCAGTGCAAACAGTGTTTGTGAATTATGTTCCGGGACGGAGGGAGTATTACATTTTTATGTAAGTATTGTATTTCTAAATAGAAAAATAATTTAGATGCAACATTACGACAAAACAAATACTCCATCTGTCCCGATTTAAGATTATTACTTTCCTTTTTAATTTGTTCTATTTTAAGGTTATTAGTTGTTTTATTTCCTAAAATGAACAATGAAACTCACTTGTCATTATCATAACAAAAACTCCCCACCCAATTTCTTTCTCCTAATTTACTTTTATACTTACAACATTTATTTTTTCTTAATTTCATGCGAAATCAAACAAAAAACCTTAAATTGACAGAGGGAGTAATATACGTATAAATAATGTATACTCCCTCCGTCCCGGCAGAAGCTTCTCACTTTCTTTAAATCACGCAAATTAAGAAAATGGGTGAGAAGAAAAAATGTTGTGAGTGTAATAGTGAATTAGGAGAGAGAATTAGGGGAGAAAATAGTAAATTTGAAAAGTGTTGTGAGTGTAATAGTGAATTAGGAGAGAGAATGAGTGGAGGAAATAGTAAAGATTCTTTGTCAAAAAAGAAAAGTGAAAGCTTTTAACGGGACACCAAAAATGGCAAAATGAAAAGCTTCGGCCGGAACGAAGGGAGTATTCGTTTTTTTAAGCAAACTAATGTACATTCGCTAAAAAAATAGACAAATAAACTGTAATATATACTACATTTGTCCTATAATAAGATTTTGAATTTGATTTTGCATGAGAATTAAAAAAAAAAAAATGTTGTAAATATAACAAGTAAAGTACAAGAGAAAAAATTGATATAAAATAGTGAGCGAATTATTATTGTAATTGTAACAACTTTGTCTCATTTCTATTTTAAAAAATAAAGGAACTAAAAGGGAAAGACACCCTAATCATGTGGGTAGCCAACAAAATGTCCTACCCTAGAGATTAATTTTTTAAGTGCGCAAAAGGGTTTGATGACTCACACCCATATGTGTGTTATGGGTTTCTAATAATGGAAATTGTGAATATGTCACTACCTTTTTGGTTGAGGAAAATGGGAAAAGGGTAATATGTGAATCACAAATAAATAATTTCTTAAACTTTTTATTGTTTAATTTCAAAATTCTCGTACACATGACCGACATTATGGTTTATCTTACGGCTAAACATTCACAAAGGACAGAAAGAATACAGGTATACTCATCATAAGATATGCTGTTATTATGATAATTGTACTTGATACAAAAATAATAATTACAATGAAGAACAACTAGTAATTATTTTGTTTGCATAATAATGAAAATCACTAGCATAGATATGTAGCTATATACTCCCTCCGTCCCATAATACGTTACTCATTTACTGTTGAAAACGAAAAATAAGAAATAATGTTATTAAAGTAGGAGTTGTGAGTGGGTAGAAGAGAGAATAGAGAATAGTAAGTGGATAATTGTTGTGAGTATGACAAGTGGGTCTCATGAATAAAGAAGTATTAAAAAGTTTTCTTTTTAGGAAAATATGACTTTAAAGTGGGACGCTCACAATAGCAAAATGAGTAAGGTAATATGAGACGGAGGAAGTATTAGTTATCAAAATATAGTCATTAACAATTGCAAGCATCGTGGAAAGCCAAAATATGATAACAAAAGTGGATTACAATAGTCGTTATGGCGGAAAGGCAAAATATGACCGCGAAAGAGGATTATATTTACAACCCTAGATCAACTAGATATTCAAGTTGATGGGTTAAGGATGGGGATGAGGTTGATATTTCATAATTTTCCAAATTAAAGATAAAATTGTGCATAAATTCTGTAATTTTGTTTTAGATTAGCAACTGAAAGATATAAATCGAGGTACGAACGTGAATCATGGTCGGGCAAAGTACAATCGATTGGGCCCAAAATATAATTCATTCAAGTCTCAAGTATGACAAAGGGAGTGGACTTTCCCTAACTCTGCTCTTCCTTATTCCTAGTCACCAACCCGTCGGTACCCGACGGGAATATGAAATTGCTTGAACCAAGTTAAATGACATACAAAATATATTTTGATTATTTGCTAATTATTGATGAGAGTGGAATAAGGCCACGTTTGGGATTGCGATGAAAGTGGGTAAATGAACGTTCAACCCGAAAGTCGACGCGAAAGAATGTTTGGGGAAAGGAATTGCGATCACGTCCGAAGTCCGTATAATGTGAAATACTGCGTTCCCATGAAGGTCCCGTCTGATACACAGTTTATAAAAAGGAGATTTTTAAGACGAAACAGTTTATAAAAGGAGCTTTTGAAACGGAACATTTTCTTTTAAAATGTGTATGGTGTATCAAATCAAAACGCTAATTTAAGCGTAACAAAATATTACAATGACATATTTACCCTTCTAAAAATACTCCTTTCGTTCTGAACATTTTTTTTTCTCTTTCATAAATACTCCCTCCGTTCCACCTCACTTGATACTAATTTCCATTTCGGGCCGTCCCACCTCACTTGATACTGTCCAAAATGGTAATTTTTTACTCTCATAACACCAATCAAATCACTATTATTCCCACTCACTCTCTCTCCTACTTTACATTTTATACTCACAATATTTTTTCTCTCTCTTGCTTTTTCTTAGTTATCGTGCCCACCTCCTTAGTATCTAGTGAGACGGGATGGAGGGAGTAAGTATTAATAATAAGATACATTTTTTAATAAAAAAATATAATATATTAAAAAATTACTATTAACATGTCCAGATTGAAAATTTATTTTGGTGAATAATAACGATTTTCTTGTTAAAAGGCATATTTTAAAGTTAACTACAAAAATCAAAAAAAAAAACCCCCCGTTAACTACAACTGGACACTAACCATTCAATCAAAAAATCAAAAGTTAATTTTTCCATGGATTAATTCCTTCCTAACCCTCTCGCCCAGATCTTATCCCATAAAAATCTAACCCAGATTCAAAATTCCAAATTCATTAAAAAGCTCAGATCAAAATACCGTGTAAATCCAAAACTCATTTGACCTGGTCAAATATGATTTTTAAATACCAATTTTACCCCTCCCTCCCTCTCTAACTCCCTCTCTAAAGGCCACACACTCTCTCTCTCTAGACTCTCTCTCTCTCTAGACGGAATCCATGGATTCCTCACGCCAATCCTCGACGTCTCCATCTCCGGCCAAGCCCCCGTTCCGCCGCTAACACACAGAGTTCAAATTTTGAGATCGCTGCACGACAATCGAGGACGGCTGCCTTTTTGATTCTGATTAATCGGTGAAAATGTTCGTGAAGAAGCTAGTGGAGAAGGCTTCGCTAAAGAAGGTAAGTACAGTAATTTGACTTTGCTTTCCCAATTTCGATTTCATTTCTCTGTTATTATCAATGGATCAGATTATGTGTTCTTCGTTGATTTGAAGTTTGAAGTTTGGTCTGTTGATTGAAATTTGAAAGACTAATTGATTTGAGATAGTTAATGCTTTGTTAGTCCTTGCTCTGATAGATATGTAAGCAGTTTGACGCTATAACTGTTGAAGAGTAATGCTTTGATCACAGACTTTTTGGTTTGTATAGCTTTATTCTTACCAATATCCCTAGGATAGATATGTACCCTGTGCCTTAAATATTGCATATTTATATTGAACATATACCTGTTCTTGCATCATTTTGTTTATGTTGGTTTATTTTATTTTTTGTTTAACAAAGATTCTTGCTCTGACATTTATATCGCCACCTTTGCAGATAAAAGCAAATGGTTTAGGAACTGTAAGTGTTTTTCATTAGTATTGTATCAAATATCTTTATGGAGTGCTTTATGTTCGTTTGGGGGAGTAATTTTTAATTCAAGCTTGAAGTACAATATGCCATTTAACCAGAGTTCTATACAAACTGGCGAGTCTCTGTTCTAGATGGTGTGCGTTAATTTTATACCAAGGTGTTAGTTGTGGCTTCTTGATGCAGCATACTTGTCTGGGCTATTTGTATGTTAATTGTTTGGTTGAATGGGTACCCGACGGGGATATGGAATTGCTTGAACCAAGTTAAATGGCATACAAAATATGTTTTGGTTAGTTGTTAATTATTGATGAGAGTAGAATAAGTAAATATTGTAAAGATAATTAGATTTATTACTGATTAACACAAATATATAAGTAAAATTATGCCAATTACAAGTAAAAATTAATATACTAAAATTACTTTATAAATATAGTTACTAAGGAGTTAATAGATATAGATAAGTGATTTATGATATTATGTTATGATTTTGTTGATGTTCCAGATGTTTACTTTGAAGCTATACATGGATTTATATTTCCTTGAAGCTATAATTTGATTAGTGATTTATGTTTTTCTTCAATTAATTTTTGGGACAGCGGGAGTTAAAACTAATCTAAATTATAACTCAAAAAAATATGATAGGACAAAGAGAGTATTAAAAAGAAATATAATCATACCCAAAAATATTATGGGACAGAGAGAGTATTAAAACTAATCTAAATTATAGCTTAAAAACAATATGGGACAGATGGAGTATTAAAAAGAAATATAATCATAAGAAAAAGCATTATGGGACAAGAGAGAGTATTAAAATTATTCTAAATTATAGGTAAAAACATTATAGGACGACGGATTATTAAAAAGAAATATAACCATAATCGAAAACATTATGGAACAAAGGGAGTATTAAAACTAATCTAAATAATATGCAAAATCAATAAATTAAATATTAATTCAAATACCAGGTTTGTCGTGCATTTTCGATATTTGTCCTCAATATCATCGGCAAGTAAGTGCCATGTCTTCTCCCACACCTCATTAGGCATCGACATACCGTTAGAGAGAAGTAAAATAACAAAGAGCCTTCGAAGACAATCAGAAACCGCCAAAGTGACTCGCCTCAATTATCCCATCAACATATTCCTTGTCATCATCCAATAACCCAAGAGCATAACACGCGGATTTGAAACTGATAGACAACCTTGTTCACGCTCTCAAACCCTCGTAGCAAGTAGGACCAAATGACATGATTCAACATAAGCCCGAGATAATAAAGTTCACCGCAATTCATAGGTACATGGTAAATACGCCCAATTGCAATACGCTTGTCTTTTCTACGACGCCATTCACGTTTACTTTTATCCCGCACATGATGTTGAGTAAATTCGCATATTTATACTTCCGAGCCTCTGGATGCTCTTTATTATAATCAAACCAACTCATGAATTGAGATTCCTTAACCGTAGCTTTATTCATAACATCAGGGAGAAAGTCACCATCCCTAAAAGGAATACAATGATCACCCTCCAAATGAAAAGCCGTACGCTCAACAGAGGCGTACGATAGTGGAGCTCGAATCCAAAAATACGCCACATAGCCTCACAAAGTGCATACATATCGACAATCTATTTGCCTTTTCACCTCATCCGTTTCAACACCAAGACACACTCTATCGCTTCCCTTATTAATATACTTGAACAAATATTTAATTGCTTTGCTCGATTACAATACTCAACATTTATGTGTGCCTCATACCTTAGCAAAAGATATATGTTATATGGGACAATCCAACCATTATTTAACACGTTTCCATTCTTCTCAATAGTCGCACCATTATCCCTACGTCGATATACCGATACCCATTTTCATCCACAAATGTAGACTCATTTAACGGTTTTGGATACTTCTTCGTGCACTTACTCCCACCCATGCATGTAGACTCATAATTAAAAGGACCGCAAGGACCATGCAACATGTACTCAACCACAGCCTTGTATAATCTAGGATACTTGGTTTTATCAGAATTTCAAAGACAAATCCACTTATCAATATCCCCACTATAAGAGACTGATATTTTCGATCGAAGAACAGAAGAATGTGAGCATGAGGAAGACCTCTCTTCTGAAACTCCACCGTATATACAACTACATGAATAACAAACAGATCATAGTAATGTGATTATAAGCAATATAAATAAATAGAGTGTTTATTCGGACTATGATATTTACTTATCCATTTATCGATTGAAATAATAAATATTACAATAAACGAATTACGTAGAATGAGCTATCACCGGTACATTTATTAGCATTTAATTTATCATGATCCGATAGTTGGCTTAGTATTGTAGTTCCTTGGATATCACAATCAAATATGAAAATTTAAAGAGTTCGTTGATGGTCTCATGATTGTAGTTTCTCTCATTGTGTTGTTTTTATCATAGCATATAAATCTTGACATTTATTTACATCATTGTAACTGCTTCAAAGTGCAATTATTGTATTCACTATTTTAGACTTCTAAAGAAAATCATGATGATAATAGTATTTTCATCCATCTTTATTGTCAAGTTCAATCAAGTTAACAAAATATTTTCAAAGTGTGGCATTTAGTATAGAAAGGAGGGGGTAATAAATATTGTACAATGCCAACATAAATAGTAATTCATTGTAATGACAGGCATTAACACAAACAGTTGAACTTTTCAAGTTATATGGGAAACCATACATTAGTTCAAAGCTTTCTTGTACAACTAATTTTGGATAACAACCTTTGTTAATGTTCAAAAATATTTGTATTTGCAGATGATATTGTTGGTGCTTATATCATGCATTCTTCTGATACCACCTGCTTCCGCTGTTCTCCCTAGTCCTGGTAAGAAATATTGGTATTGTTTATATATTATACTCATGCTTGATTGTTAGATTCAATGGCTAATTTATGTGGTTGACACATTGAACATGCTCATTTTCTGCAGGTAGATGTGACTGTTAGTGTTTGTGCCCTAGGCTTATAGTTTCTATAAACCTTTATGTATCGTCTTTATCATTAATAAAAGAGAAATTTTATTTTGATTAATATATGTTTTGCATGTTTATTATATTAATCTGTGTCCCTAGTTATTTAGTGTAAGTTGGTAATGGATGATCATAAGAATGATCATATGCATAGAGATGCACATTACAAACTTGTAAATAACTGGTATAAATGCTAATGGATAATCATATGATGATTATTTGCATAGAGATGCACATTAGATTTATGGGTACTTGTTAGAGAACAAGTGACTGGACTTGACCCGCTTGAGATTTATGTCATGGTCAAATGTCATAATTAAATCTCAAAATAATAGTGTCATTAGAATCCTTAGACCTGAGATTATCATCGCCTTCCACTTGATGAACGTATTGTTAGATGTAGTCTAAAGTTATCCTTAACCGGTAGCAATAAGGACTATGTTGGCATTACGGGATTCCCCGTAGGGAAGAATGATAAGTCAAGATGGGATTTGTCCCTCGTAAGAGAGATGTTGGCTTGGGCCCCTCGTAGAATAGTGTTGATGAAATGTGTGGCCACACTCAAGGAACATGATAGAGATCATGGATACTTGGTTGATCAACATATTCGAATCGAGAAAGCATTGAACAATGTAAGTTGACAATAACCATGACTTATGTTCAATATGACATCGTGTGACAAAGGGATTGTGAAATTATTACTATTATGGAAGCATGAACTCTTATGTTGTATTATTTGGGTAGACATAATGGCTTGCTAGAGTCCGCTTATGTCTTATGAGGATCGATGTGATCGGACTCATTGCCAACATAATACAATCCTATTGGGTCACACACACTTAGAATGTTTTGATTGAAACTAGAGGAAGAATGATTGAGAGTCTCTGAAATCGGCTACTCTTTGTTGCAAGGCGACATACTTAGCCAGTGGCTAAGTATACCGCGCGACATATTGAGCCACCGGGCGTGGGTGACACTGTTCTCCTAATTTGATTAGGAAACATATTCATGCTATTGTAGTATAAATATGAGAGGGTCCGTCAACCCTAAAAGCCACCGAAATTTTTCAATAAAAATCACAATCAAAAGTCCTCTCAATATTCTTCCATAAGTTTTTGGAATCTAGCAATTCCCAATCCGAGAATCGTTCTCGACATTCATATTTGTGTGGATTACCAAAAGAGGGTCTTAATTTGTTCAAACAAATCAAAGGCCTAGAGTTCAAATCTGAAGATCCAAAGGAGTTGAAGATTTGAAGATCAAAGTTTGTGATTACGAATCACATAATTATACGTTCGATAGATCAAAACCGGAAAGCGATTAAGGTTGGTAAATCTATCTCGTAGGAATTCAATTTAATCGTATAGAACGGATCCTAGGCTCATGGGTTTTAAGTTATTAATGCTAAAATTCCGCTGCGCATGGATCCTTGAAACCCAACAGTGGTATCAGAGCCCCGTTCGTATGGTTAGATTCGAATTGGCATGCTAGAAAGTCGTTATAAATTGTTTATAAATGTTCTAGGCTTGCCTTGTATGAATTAGATTTAATTGTTTATGTGAAACAATTTGCTAATCTATGTTAAATCGGTTTCTGATTATGTTGAATTAAATCTGTTAAAAGGTTGTTTATAGGATTTAATTGCATATAATCTGAATTGATTGAAATCTGGAAATCCTGCGAACTGGCCACCTATGTCGTGCGACATAATAGGCCACTTGAGGAAATCTGGTTATCCGCCGGTTATGTCACGCGACATAACTAGCCACTGGCGTATTATGTCACGCGACATAATAAGCCGATCTGGCAGATCGCCTTGTTTAAATTTTCTGCTAATCTATGATTATGTTAATAATCTGAGATGTTTTATGTCTTAATCTGGATGCTATAAATTTCTGGAAAATTAAGTTTATAGGTCTATGCTAGATTAATTCATTATTTATGCATGCTTAATTAATTTAAATGTGTTTTTTATTAATTATTGCGATGCATGAATTATTTGTTCTTAAGTGTTAAGAATTTTATTAGATGTTTAGTTGAAACATTGAATTGAGAATTCCTAAATGTTTGGTTGAAACATTAAATTTTGGTTTTCTGATTGAGAAACAAGTCAGTTTACGCAAAATTTGAAGGAATCTGATTGTTTATGAGAAACAAATCTGTTTATAAATCTATGCTAGAATTATATAATAATTATGTCTGCTTAATTAATTAAAAGATGTTTATTTAATTGTTGCGTTGCATGATTATTATATGTTCTCATGCTTGCTTAATTAATTAAAAGATGTTTATTTAATTATTGCGTTGCATGATTATTATATGTTCTCATGCTTGCTTAATTAATTAAAAGATGTTTATTTAATTGTTGCGTTGCATGATTATTATATGTTCTCATGCTTGCTTAATTAATTAAAAGATGTTTATTTAATTGTTGCGTTGCATGATTATTATATGTTCTTATGCTTGCTTAATTAATTAAAAGATGTTTATTTAATTGTTGCGTTGCATGATTATTTTGTGTTCTTATGCTTGCTTAATTGTTTAAAAAGGTGTTTTATTAATTATTGCATTGCATGAAGAACTGTTATAATTCTAGAATGTTTTGAACATTGAATTATGGTTTACTAATTGTTTATGAGAAACAAGTTAGTGTCGATTGTTTATGAAACAAGTCGGCTTTACAAAGTAGAATTATGTTGCAATCAAACCGATATTGTAGTTGTACATGTCTAGGAGAGTTCTGTCTAAGGATCGGGTACTTAAGTAGTCCTTGTGGCTCACCGCTTCCTGGGAACTTACCTGGTGTACTTTACAATTATCTTTGTTGATATGCTTATAATCTAATTTTAAAGAACCTTCATTTAATGTTTAAGTTTTATGCCACCCCGAAAGTAAAACACTTGAGAAGTATTGGGATAGGTTGATGTAGTTTCGACTCAGTTGGGTACATCATTCTATTCTAGTATGGAGCAAGATGAGATAAGGGTTGATGTAGTTTCGACTCGCCTGGGTGCATCGTTCTAAGTATCTCATACGTTTGAAATTGGTTAGACTTAATTGGTGCTTTCAAAAGAGTTTTGACTAAAGGCATAAGATGAGATTAAAACATGTTTTGACATATGATGTCTAAAATCTCATAAAGGATCTAAGAGTCACATATGATGTGATTGATAAATGTTATCTACCTAAATAACTTAATTTTGGGCATTGACTCGCTTAAACCAAAAATTGAAGTGAAATATGGATCTTAGCCCATTGTAATTATATAATACATGCTTGTATTTGAAGGTGTATAATTTAGTGGGAGTATTTGTGAAATACTATATTTGTCTCTTGAATGATAAATGTGTTGGATACTTATATGTGTTCATATGTTGCATATCTTATTGTAGATCAAATGGCATTAAACAAAACTCGTCACCGCGATCCGTCATTGAAAAGGGCAAAGGTAAAGCAAGTGTTGCTAAGCCTAAGGCAAAGGTTGCCATTGCCACTAAGGCTAAACTAAAAAGGTCTCAAAAGGATGCGGTTTACTTCCATGACAATGAGATTGATCATTGGAAGCAAAACTGCAAGGCTAATAAGGAAGGTATGAAAAGGGGCAATATGATTGCTACTGATTCAAGTATCTATGTTATAGATATTTTCCTTTCTACTTCTAGTTCTTGGGTATGTGATATCGGATGTGGATCCCACATTTGTCTAAATGTGCAAGGACTAAAAGATAGAAGGCTACTCAAACAAGGTGAAGTAGACCTACGTGTAGGGAATGGAGCAAGTGTTGCTGCATTAGCCGTAGGGACTTATGAAGTCACTTTACCTAGTGGACTAATACTTGTTTTGAACAATTGTTATTATGTTCCGGATTTGAGTAGAAATATTATTTCGCTTTCTTATTTGGACAAAGAAGGATTTAACTTTATTATTGCGAATAATAAGTTATCTATCTATTTAAATGATATGCTTTATGGTATTGCAAACTCATTTAATGGCCTTTATGTCCTAAATGTTGAGAAAGAAAGTAATATTGAAAATATTTATAATGTGAGTAAGAAGTCCAAACCAAATGATGTGAACAACACATTCATGTGGCATTGCCGCTTGGTCACATAAATGAGAAACGCATTTCTAAACTCCATAAAGATGGATACTTAGACTCATGTGATTATGAATCATATGATGTTTGCGAATCTTGTTTATTGGGAAAAATGACCAAACCACCTTACACTAAGAGTAGTGAAAGGGCTAGTGACTTATTGGGTCTAGTACATACCGATGTATGTGGACCAATGAGCAGCATTGCTAGAGGCGGATTTCGGTACTTCATTACGTTCACCGATGACTTATCAAGATATGGCTACGTCTATCTGATGAAGCACAAAAGTGAAGCGTTTGAGATATTTCGAATATTTCAAAATGAAGTACAAAATCAACTTGGCAAGACGATTAAAGCACTTCGATCCGATCGAGGTGGCGAATATTTGAGCCAAGAATTTGACTATCATCTCAAAAACTGTGGAATCGTTTCAGAGTTATCTCCACCTGCGACACCACAATGGAATGGGGTGTCGGAGAGGAGAAATAGAACCTTGTTGGACATGGTTCGATCGATGATGAGTCAAGTTGACCTTCCTATATCCTTTTGGGGACATGCATTAGAAACTGCAGCCTTTCACACTAAACAGAAGTTCCTACTAAATCGGCTCCTAAATCACCATATGAGATGTGGTGGGGAAAGAAACCGAATATTTCTTTCATGAATATTTGGGGTTGCGATGCTTATGTGAAGAGACTTGTCTCCGATAAGCTAGAACCAAAATCTGACAAATGTGTTTTCGTGGGTTATCCTAAGGAAACAAAAGGATATCAATTTTACAACCGCTTAACTTGAGAGAACAAAGTATTTGTTGCTCAATATGGTACCTTCCTTGAGAAACAGTTTCTCAATAAGGGAACTAGTGGGAGTAAAATTGATCTTGAAGAAGTTCAAGAACCCGAAGACAACATTGAGCCAAGGGTAGAGACGAAACCAAGTTCACAAGGAGTTGTGGAACCGGTTCAAGATACTCAAGTCCGTCGTCGATCTGATAGGTTACGATCCGAGCCCGAGAGATATGGATTTCTTGTATCGGAAAGTAATGAAGTGGAAGTCATTGAGAATGACGAACCAACTTCCTATCAAGAGGCGATGTCCGCTCCGGATTCGGAAAAATGGCTTGGAGCCATGAAGTCCGAAATCCAATCCATGGATGATAATCAAGTTTGGAACTTGATTGATCCACCCGAAGGTGCAAAAACCATAGGGTGCAAGTGGGTCTTCAAGAAAAAGACCGACATGGATGGGAAGGTGCACACTTACAAAGCTAGGCTTGTAGCAAAGGGATATAGGCAGACTCATGGTATAGACTATGATGAAACCTTTTCGCCTGTTGCGATGCTTAAGTCTATTAGAATTCTGATTGCCATAGCCGCATATTATGACTATGAGATATGGCAAATGGATGTCAAAACAGCTTTCCTAAATGGGAAGTTACTTGAGGATGTGTATATGATACAACCCGAAGGTTTTGTCGATCCAAAGAATTCTAATAAAGTGTGCAAGTTGCAAAGGTCCATATATGGATTAAAGCAAGCTTCTAGAGTTGGAATCTACGTTTTGATGAATCGGTCAAAGAGTTTGGTTTCATCAAAAACGAAGATGAACCTTGTGTATACAAGAAAATCAAAGTGGGAGCAAAGTGCTTTTTCTAATATGTATGTCGATGATATCTTAATCATTGGAAATGATATTCCCGCACTTCCATCACAAGTCTTGGTTAGGAAAGTGTTTTTCAATGAAAGATATGGGTGAAGCCTCTTATATTCTTGGCATTAAGATCTATAGAGATAGATCTAGAAGGATGATTGGTTTGAGTCAAAGTACATATATTGACAAGGTCCTTAGAAGATTCCAGATGGACAATTCTAAGAGAGGGAACTTGCCAAGAGGTCATGGCGTAACTCTTAGCAAGAATCAATGTCCTAAGACAATTGATGAGCAAAAGAGAATGACTGCGATTCCGTATGCTTCGGCAATAGGATCCATCATGTACGCCATGACATATGCACTAGACCGGATGTCTCGTATGCTTTGAGCACCACGAGTCGATACCAATCTAATCCGGCGAAAGCCATTGGATAAAGCAGTCAAGACCATCCTAAAGTACTTACGAAGAATTAAGGATGCGTTCTTGGGTTTTGGAGGAATGGAAGAAGATCTTGTTGTAAAAGGCTACACAGATGCTAGCTTCCAAACCGACAAAGATGACTTTAAGTCGCAATCGGGGTTTGTGTTTATGCTTAATGGAGGTGCGGTTTGTTGGAAGAGTTCCAAGCAAAGTACCACAAATTTCGATTCTACAACCGAAGCCGAGTACATAGCATCATCCGATGCGGCTAAAGAGGCGCTTTGGATCAAGAAGTTCGTTAGTGATTTGGAAATTGTTCCAAGCATCACTAATCCGATAGAGCTTTCTTTGTGACAACAATGGGGCCATTGCACAAGCAAAGGAACCAAGGTCACACCAAAGATCCAAACACATTCTTAGACGTTTCCATGTGATTCGAGAAATCATAGAAAGAGGAGATGTCAAGATATGCAGAGTATCAACCGACGACAACATTAGCGATCCACTTACAAAGCCGCTAGCACAAGCGAAGCATGATGGTCATGTTAGGTCCACGGGTATACGATACATGGGAGATCGGGCCTAGTGCAAGTGGGAGCCGTTAGTGTTTGTGCCCTAGGCTTATAGTTTCTATAAACCTTTATGTATCGTCTTTATCATTAATAAAAGAGAAATTTTATTTTGATTAATATATGTTTTGCATGTTTATTATATTAATCTGTGTCCCTAGTTATTTAGTGTAAGTTGGTAATGGATGATCATAAGAATGATCATATGCATAGAGATGCACATTACAAACTTGTAAATAACTGGTATAAATGCTAATGGATAATCATATGATGATTATTTGCATAGAGATGCACATTAGATTTATGGGTACTTGTTAGAGAACAAGTGACTGACTCTGACCCGCTTGAGATTTATGTCATGGTCAAATGTCATAATTAAATCTCAAAATAATAGTGTCATTAGAATCCTTAGACCTGAGATTATCATTGTCTTCCACTTGATGAACGTATTGTTAGATGTAGTCTAAAGTTATCCTTAACCGGGTAGCAATAAGGACTATGTTGGCATTACGGGATTCCTGTAGGGAAGAATGATAAGTCAAGATGGGATTTGTCCCTCGTAAGAGAGATGTTGGCTTGGGCCCCTCGTAGAATAGTGTTGATGAATTGTGTGGCCACACTCAAGGAACATGATAGAGATCATGGATACTTGGTTGATCAACATATTCAGAATCGAGAAAGCATTGAACAATGTAAGTTGACAATAACCATGACTTATGTTCAATATGACATCATGTGACAAAGGGATTGTGAAACTATTACTATTATGGAAGCATGAACTCTTATGTTGTATTATTTGGGTAGACATAATGGCTTGCTAGAGTCCGCTTATGTCTTATGAGGATCGATGTGATCGGACTCATTGCCAACATAATACAATCCTATTGGGTCACACACACTTAGAATGTTTTGATTGAAACTAGAGGAAGAATGATTGAGAGTCTCTCAAACCGGGTTACCTTGCCGTGCGACATACTTAGCCAAATGGGCTAAGTATACCGCGCGACATATTGAGCCACCAGCGTGGGTGACACTGTTCTCCTAATTTGATTAGGAAACATATTCATGCTATTGTAGTATAAATATGAGAGGGCTGTCAACCCTAAAAGCCAGCCGAAATTTTTCAATAAAAATCACAATCAAAAGTCCTCTCAATATTCTTCCATAAGTTTTTGGAATCTAGCAATTCCCAATCCGAGAATCGTTCTCGACATTCATATTTGTGTGGATTACCAAAAGAGGGTCTTAATTTGTTCAAACAAATCAAAGGCCTAGAGTTCAAATCTGAAGATCCAAAGGAGTTGAAGATTTGAAGATCAAAGTTTGTGATTACGAATCACATAATTATACGTTCGATAGATCAAAACCGGAAAGCGATTAAGGTTGGTAAATCTATCTCGTAGGAATTCAATTTAATCGTATAGAACGGATCCTAGGCTCATGGGTTTTAAGTTATTAATGCTAAAATTCCGCTGCGCATGGATCCTTGAAACCCAACAAAGGGTATCGCAGCCCCGTTCGTATGGTTAGATTCGAATTGGCATGCTAGAAAGTCGTTATAAATTGTTTATAAATGTTCTAGGCTTGCCTTGTATGAATTAGATTTAATTGTTTATGTGAAACAATTTGCTAATCTATGTTAAATCGGTTTCTGATTATGTTGAATTAAATCTGTTAAAAGGTTGTTTATAGGATTTAATTGCATATAATCTGAATTGATTGAAATCTGAAATCTCGCGAATCGGCCACCTATGTCGTGCGACATAATAGGCCACTTGAGGAAATCTGGTTATCGGCCGCTATGTCACGCGACATAACTAGCCATCGCGCATTATGTCACGCGACATAATAAGCCAGATCTGGGCAGGATCAGTTTGTTTAAATTTTCTGCTAATCTATGATTATGTTAATAATCTGAGATGTTTTATGTCTTAATCTGGATGCTATAAATTTCTGGAAAATTAAGTTTATAGGTCTATGCTTAGATTAATTCATTATTTATGCATGCTTAATTAATTTAAATGTGTTTTTTATTAATTATTGCGATGCATGAATTATTTGTTCTTAAGTGTTAAGAATTTTATTAGATGTTTAGTTGAAACATTGAATTGAGAATTCCTAAATGTTTGGTTGAAACATTAAATTTTGGTTTTCTGATTAAGAAACAAGTCAGTTTACGCAAAATTTGAAGGAATCTGATTGTTTATGAGAAACAAATCTGTTTATAAATCTATGCTAGAATTATATAATAATTATGTCTGCTTAATTAATTAAAAGATGTTTATTTAATTGTTGCGTTGCATGATTATTATATGTTCTCATGCTTGCTTAATTAATTAAAAGATGTTTATTTAATTATTGCGTTGCATGATTATTATATGTTCTCATGCTTGCTTAATTAATTAAAAGATGTTTATTTAATTGTTGCGTTGCATGATTATTATATGTTCTCATGCTTGCTTAATTAATTAAAAGATGTTTATTTAATTGTTGCGTTGCATGATTATTATATGTTCTTATGCTTGCTTAATTAATTAAAAGATGTTTATTTAATTGTTGCGTTGCATGATTATTTTGTGTTCTTATGCTTGCTTAATTGTTTAAAAAGGTGTTTTATTAATTATTGCATTGCATGAAGAACTGTTATAATTCTAGAATGTTTTGAACATTGAATTATGGTTTACTAATTGTTTATGAGAAACAAGTTAGTGTCGATTGTTTATGAAACAAGTCACTTTACAAAGTAGAATTATGTTGCAATCAAACTGATATTGTAGTTGTACATGTCTAGGAGAGTTCTGTCTAAGGATTGGGTACTTAAGTAGTCCTTGTGGCTCACCAGTTTCCTGGGAACTTACCTGGTGTACTTTACAATTATCTTTGTTGATATGCTTATAATCTAATTTTAAAGAACCTTCATTTAATGTTTAAGTTTTATGCCACCCCGAAAGTAAAACACTTGAGAAGTATTGGGATAGGTTGATGTAGTTTCGACTCAGTTGGGTACATCATTCTATTCTAGTATGGAGCAAGATGAGATAAGGGTTGATGTAGTTTCGACTCAGTTGGGTGCATCGTTCTAAGTATCTCATACGTTTGAAATTGGTTAGACTTAATTGGTGCTTTCAAAAGAGTTTTGACCCAAGGCATAAGATGAGATTAAAACATGTTTTGACATATGATGTCTAAAATCTCATAAAGGATCTAAGAGTCACATATGATGTGATTGATAAATGTTATCTACCTAAATAACTTAATTTTGGGCATTGACTCAGTTAAACCAAAATTGAAGTGAAATATGGATCTTAGCCCATTGTAATTATATAATACATGCTTGTATTTGAAGGTGTATAATTTAGTGGGAGTATTTGTGAAATACTATATTTGTCTCTTGAATGATAAATGTGTTGGATACTTATATGTGTTCATATGTTGCATATCTTATTGTAGATCAAATGGCATTAAACAAAACTCGTCACCGCGATCCGTCATTGAAAAGGGCAAAGGTAAAGCAAGTGTTGCTAAGCCTAAGGCAAAGGTTGCCATTGCCACTAAGGCTAAACTAAAAAGGTCTCAAAAGGATGCGGTTTACTTCCATGACAATGAGATTGATCATTGGAAGCAAAACCGCAAGGCTAATAAGGAAGGTATGAAAAAGGGGCAATATGATTGCTACCGATTCAAGTATCTATGTTATAGATATTTTCCTTTCTACTTCTAGTTCTTGGGTATGTGATACTGGATGTGGATCCCACATTTGTCTAAATGTGCAAGGACTAAAAGATAGAAGGCTACTCAAACAAGGTGAAGTAGACCTACGTGTAGGGAATGGAGCAAGTGTTGCTGCATTAGCCGTAGGGACTTATGAAGTCACTTTACCTAGTGGACTAATACTTGTTTTGAACAATTGTTATTATGTTCCGGATTTGAGTAGAAATATTATTTCAGCTTCTTCTTTGGACAAAGAAGGATTTAACTTTATTATTGCGAATAATAAGTTATCTATCTATTTAAATGATATGCTTTATGGTATTGCAAACTCATTTAATGGCCTTTATGTCCTAAATGTTGAGAAAGAAAGTAATATTGAAAATATTTATAATGTGAGTAAGAAGTCCAAACCAAATGATGTGAACAACACATTCATGTGGCATTGCCGGCTTGGTCACATAAATGAGAAACGCATTTCTAAACTCCATAAAGATGGATACTTAGACTCATGTGATTATGAATCATATGATGTTTGCGAATCTTGTTTATTGGGAAAATGACTAAACCACCTTACACTAAGAGTAGTGAAAGGGCTAGTGACTTATTGGGTCTAGTACATACCGATGTATGTGGACCAATGAGCAAAGATTGCTAGAGGCGGATTTCGGTACTTCATTACGTTCACCGATGACTTATCAAGATATGGCTACGTCTATCTGATGAAGCACAAAAGTGAAGCGTTTGAGATATTTCGAATATTTCAAAATGAAGTACAAAATCAACTTGGCAAGACGATTAAAGCACTTCGATCCGATCGAGGTGGCGAATATTTGAGCCAAGAATTTGACTATCATCTCAAAAACTGTGGAATCGTTTCAGAGTTATCTCCACCTGCGACACCACAATGGAATGGGGTGTCGGAGAGGAGAAATAGAACCTTGTTGGACATGGTTCGATCGATGATGAGTCAAGTTGACCTTCCTATATCCTTTTGGGGACATGCATTAGAAACTGCAGCTTTCACACTAAACAGAGTTCCTACTAAATCGGCTCCTAAATCACCATATGAGATGTGGTGGGGAAAGAAACCGAATATTTCTTTCATGAATATTTGGGGTTGCGATGCTTATGTGAAGAGACTTGTCTCCGATAAGCTAGAACCAAAATCTGACAAATGTGTTTTCGTGGGTTATCCTAAGGAAACAAAAGGATATCAATTTTACAACCGCACTGAGAACAAAGTATTTGTTGCTCAATATGGTACCTTCCTTGAGAAACAGTTTCTCAATAAGGGAACTAGTGGGAGTAAAATTGATCTTGAAGAAGTTCAAGAACCCGAAGACAACATTGAGCCAAGGGTAGAGACGAAACCAAGTTCACAAGGAGTTGTGGAACCGGTTCAAGATACTCAAGTCCGTCGTCGATCTGATAGGTTACGATCCGAGCCCGAGAGATATGGATTTCTTGTATCGGAAAGTAATGAAGTGGAAGTCATTGAGAATGACGAACCAACTTCCTATCAAGAGGCGATGTCCGCTCCGGATTCGGAAAAATGGCTTGGAGCCATGAAGTCCGAAATCCAATCCATGGATGATAATCAAGTTTGGAACTTGATTGATCCACCCGAAGGTGCAAAAACCATAGGGTGCAAGTGGGTCTTCAAGAAAAAGACCGACATGGATGGGAAGGTGCACACTTACAAAGCTAGGCTTCAGTAGCAAAGGGATATAGGCGTACTCATGGTATAGACTATGATGAAACCTTTTCGCCCGTTGCGATGCTTAAGTCTATTAGAATTCGATTGCCATAGCCGCATATTATGACTATGAGATATGGCAAATGGATGTCAAAACAAACTTTTCTAAATGGGAAGTTACTTGAGGATGTGTATATGATACAACCCGAAGGTTTTGTCGATCCAAAGAATTCTAATAAAGTGTGCAAGTTGCAAAGGTCCATATATGGATTAAAGCAAGCTTCTAGGAGTTGGAATCTACGTTTTGATGAATCGGTCAAAGAGTTTGGTTTCATCAAAAACGAAGATGAACCTTGTGTATACAAGAAAATCAAGTGGGAGCAAAGTGCTTTTTCTAATATCGTATGTCGATGATATCTTAATCATTGGAAATGATATTCCCGCACTTCGCATCGTCAAGTCTTGGTTAGGAAAGTGTTTTTCAATGAAAGATATGGGTGAAGCCTCTTATATTCTTGGCATTAAGATCTATAGAGATAGATCTAGAAGGATGATTGGTTTGAGTCAAAGTACATATATTGACAAGGTCCTTAGAAGATTCAAGATGGAAAATTCTAAGAGAGGGAACTTGCCAAGAGGGTCATGGCGTAACTCTTAGCAAGAATCAATGTCCTAAGACTATTGATGAGCAAAAGAGAATGACTGCGATTCCGTATGCTTCGGCAATAGGATCCATCATGTACGCCATGATATGCACTAGACCGGATGTCTCGTATGCTTTGAGCACCACGAGTCGATACCAATCTAATCCGGGCGAAAGCCATTGGATAGCAGTCAAGACCATCCTAAAGTACTTACGAAGAACTAAGGATGCGTTCTTGGTTTTTGGAGGAATGGAAGAAGATCTTGTTGTAAAAGGCTACACAGATGCTAGCTTCCAAACCGACAAAGATGACTTTAAGTCGCAATCGGGGTTTGTGTTTATGCTTAATGGAGGTGCGGTTTGTTGGAAGAGTTCCAAGCAAAGTACCACAGCTGATTCTACAACTGAAGCCGAGTACATAGCATCATCCGATGCAGCTAAAGAGGCAGTTTGGATCAAGAAGTTCGTTAGTGATTTGGAAATTGTTCCAAGCATCACTAATCCGATAGAGCTTTACTGTGACAACAATGGTGCCATTGCACAAGCAAAGGAACCAAGGTCACACCAAAGATCCAAACACATTCTTAGACGTTTCCATGTGATTCGAGAAATCATAGAAAGAGGAGATGTCAAGATATGCAGAGTATCAACCGACGACAACATTAGCGATCCACTTACAAAGCCGCTAGCACAAGCGAAGCATGATGGTCATGTTAGGTCCATGGGTATACGATACATGGGAGATTGGGCCTAGTGCAAGTGGGAGCTGTTAGTGTTTGTGCCCTAGGCTTATAGTTTCTATAAACCTTTATGTATCGTCTTTATCATTAATAAAAGAGAAATTTTATTTTGATTAATATATGTTTTGCATGTTTATTATATTAATCTGTCCCTAGTTATTTAGTGTAAGTTGGTAATGGATGATCATAAGAATGATCATATGCATAGAGATGCACATTACAAACTTGTAAATAACTCGGTATAAATGCTAATGGATAATCATATGATGATTATTTGCATAGAGATGCACATTAGATTTATGGGTACTTGTTAGAGAACAAGTGATCGACTTGACCCGCTTGAGATTTATGTCATGGTCAAATGTCATAATTAAATCTCAAAATAATAGTGTCATTAGAATCCTTAGACCCGAGATTATCATTGTCTTCCACTTGATGAACGTATTGTTAGATGTAGTCTAAAGTTATCCTTAACCGGGTAGCAATAAGGACTATGTTGGCATTACGGGATTCCCGTAGGGAAGAATGATAAGTCAAGATGGGATTTGTCCCTCGTAAGAGAGGTGTTGGCTTGGGCCCCTCGTAGAATAGTGTTGATGAAATGTGTGGCCACACTCAAGGAACATGATAGAGATCATGGATACTTGGTTGATCAACATATTCGAATCGAGAAAGCATTGAACAATGTAAGTTGACAATAACCATGACTTATGTTCAATATGACATCGTGTGACAAAGGGATTGTGAAACTATTACTATTATGGAAGCATGAACTCTTATGTTGTATTATTTGGGTAGACATAATGGCTTGCTAGAGTCCGCTTATGTCTTATGAGGATCGATGTGATCGGACTCATTGCCAACATAATACAATCCTATTGGGTCACACACACTTAGAATGTTTTGATTGAAACTAGAGGAAGAATGATTGAGAGTCTCGAAACCGGCTACCTTTGTCGTGCGACATACTTAGCCGGTGGCTAAGTATACCGCGCGACATATTGAGCCACCGGGCGTGGGTGACACTGTTCTCCTAATTTGATTAGGAAACATATTCATGCTATTGTAGTATAAATATGAGAGGGTCACAACCCTAAAAGCCACCAAATTTTTCAATAAAAATCACAATCAAAAGTCCTCTCAATATTCTTCCATAAGTTTTTGGAATCTAGCAATTCCCAATCCGAGAATCGTTCTCGACATTCATATTTGTGTGGATTACCAAAAGAGGGTCTTAATTTGTTCAAACAAATCAAAGGCCTAGAGTTCAAATCTGAAGATCCAAAGGAGTTGAAGATTCGAAGATTTGAAGATCAAAGTTTGTGATTACGAATCACATAATTATACGTTCGATAGATCAAAACCGGAAAGCGATTAAGGTTGGTAAATCTATCTCGTAGGAATTCAATTTAATCGTATAGAACGGATCCTAGGCTCATGGGTTTTAAGTTATTAATGCTAAAATTCCGCTGCGCATGGATCCTTGAAACCCAACAAAGCGGAACATGGATGAAGGAGAAAAACGATTCAATCAACTTTCTATTGAAGAACGTGGAAAATTTGATGAAGAGACTCTAGTCAATGTGAACAACATCAGAAAGAAAAGTTCAGCCAGCCATAGAGCTAAGGGGTTCAGTAATGAGTACATAGTGGTAAGAATCATGACCTATCACAGATTCCTGTAGAATTTTTACTGCATTGAGTTTCATTTATCCAATTGGTTCTTTACATTACTAAGTTTGTGTTTTTGTATTGTTATTAATTAACTAACGATAGAGTTTTAAAATTATTCTAAATTATAGGAAAAAAAACATTATAGGACAGACGGAGTATTAAAAAGAACTATAATCATAAGCAAAAACATTACGAAACACAGGGAGTATTAAAACTAATCTAACTTATAGATCAAAACACATTATGGGATAGAAGGAGTATTAAATATACAACATGATTTTTTTATAATAAACAATGCATTTATAATTTTCTAATGTACGTATAGGATAAGGTATGAGATGCTTTGATTATTTAACAATGCATATCAAGAGTAAGAAAGAAAATAACATTTATAATATAAACTATATGCAATGCAAAAACTTGAAATTTAAAATTTGCTTACTCGCTTTCGGTTTTCCAAATGGAATTTCCTCCTTGAAATCTGCAATCATCTGATTCACTTCATCTTGAAGACCCCGTTCATTATGTCCGGCCTCTCATGAGAATTCGATTTTACCTTTGTACAAAATCTTGAGATTTCGGCCATTTAGGGTTACACGTGAATGTGATAAACAACGATGGAAAACCGGCCCATTTGCATATAGCAAGCGAATCCCGATAATTATGCGTCTTCCAACGCCGACCCCTGTATGTCGATGGCAATATAATACGTCGCCCAACTGCTTCACCGGTATCTCCTCTAACAGACGCGTCTGACAACTTTCTATAAGTTTCCACTCGAAGTTTTGGCTGATTGTGACGTATCCACTGAAGCCTTTGTGTATCCATCATAACATAAGAATCCACCATGAACTGCCGAAGCAACCGACCACTCATCAAAAGTTGTGATCCATGTTCTACCCGCCGAATACGATTACATATGAACTCCCTAATTGACAAAGCCGACCTCTTTGCACCAGGTGGTTTATTTCTCGGAATATCGTGTAGTATTCGTCCTCACCATATACAAATAACAATGGATATTGAAGAGGAAGATAGCATGGATCAAATTCGTGAATATGTTTTAGAGCTCCATCACGTTCTTTCAATAATAATATCCCTAACATGAGGCTCATCGCAATATCACCTTCAATAATAGCAAAGAACCTCCTCGAAGCCGTCGGCATGTTATATGGTTTTCCATCTTTACTTCATTTCCCTATGAGGCACAGTTTAATTCTGTTTGACGTTTCCGTTTCAAGACGTGCTCTGGCCATTCTGTACGTCTGAGCATAAGGATTATTTTCATCAACCATTTTTTGCAAATCGGTGACGATTGAATGATCAAATGGAGACGGCTTGCTTGCATCTTTACTGCTGAAATAGGCATAAAAAAAAACTGAGATTAGTAAATAAACATGAAAAAACATCATTATTATTTTTTACCAAAATACGACAAAAATAAATCCTAAATAATACCTGAATGCATTAATTCTGTTTTGAACTTCATTTTGAGTATCATATATATAGAGTTGAGAGAAACGTGGCCGCTGTCCTTCACCTGGCAATAAAGAACCTATGCGATGAACAATATTACCTTTAATTTTAAAAGAAGGAGGACCACGACTATTATGAACACTCTTATCCACTTCACCGGTCATTGAGGTAAAGGCCAGCATTGAATTATATACTCGAATGTGATCTTTAAAGTGCCTACTCTTTTCATGCAGTCCTTCTAAGAGGTCGGATAACAACTTAGGTGGTTTCTTCAACGGAGGAATATCTACTTTTCCACCAAGGCAACATAATGAGTACTTTGGCCGAGATGATGGCTGAGAGTTTTTTGCCCTCTCCGGGTAAAAGTATTGTGCTCCACAATACTCACACGCATGATCCATATCGCCCATATCCAAATAAACTACATGATATATAACAAATAATAAAAATAAAGTTTCCGATGATGGGAAAAGGAGTGTGGTACCTTGGAACACTATGGTTAGTGCCTATGTTCAGAATGGCTTTTCTATGGAGGCTTTGAGTCTCTTTGGACTGATGGTTCATTCCAAGCCATCTCTGAAAGATTAACGTCCAAAAGCCATCTCTGAATGATTAACGTCCAAAAAATAAGAAGCACCCTCTTTAGGTAAGATTCCATCCCCGCGTTCATAAACCACAATTGTTTTTTCCCTTTTGGTATGTAAAATGTCTTAGAATTCAAGAAAAGTCATCTTGAATACCGAATTGAACTATCCTGACCTAAAAACAGAAAAGTCATCTTGAATACCGAATTTCACGTTATACGGACTTCGGACGTGATCGCAATTCCTTTCCCCAAACATTCTTTCGCGTCGACTTTCGGGTTGAACGTTCGTTTATCCACTTTCACCGCAATCCCAAACGGGGCCTTATTCTACTCTCATCAATAATTAGCAAATAACCAAAACATATTAAATAACCAAAACATATTTTGTATACCATTTAACTTGGTTCAAGCAATTCTATATCCCCAGATGAAAAAAGTGCTTTCTCAGGACTTTGTAACTATATGCACTTTACTCCCGAGTATTGTGCTTTCCTAATATGTTTTTAGCAAAAACATATTAAGTTATATATTGCTGGTCCTTTTTCTTCCTTCTTGCTAAAAACATATTAATCCTTATTGCTGGTCCTTCTTCTTCCTTCTTTTTCCTGATGGTCTTCGACATCCTTGTGTTCATAGAATATATGTTGCCAGCAATAATAGATATTCCTTCCAATAATAGGGTGAAATTTCCGAAAATTGAGCACAAAATTATTTCACATTTGAATCGACGAATCTGGGCCGTTGTTAGATTGATATACACCAGAAATAATCATCAAAAAAACAGTATGACCTCTATATCCCGTCGCCTTCGTAGTTGATATACACTTATTTTGGTGAATTAATTTTGTTAGATTGATAATTGAAAATTCTTCTCCTTATTCATGAACCATATATTTCCATACAATTTGTGAAATTTCCGAAAATTTAGCAGAAAATTATTGCACATTCGACTCTAAATCTCTTGCTAGGGTTACATGATTTATATAGGGAATTGAAATTAATTATACAGTTTTTTTTTAAGTTTAATAGGTTTGATTTAATTAACAGCTTATTAAAGGAAAGTGGGGCGAATTGAATCTGGGCCGTTGGTGACAACCTGTCATTTTGGCATATTTTTTCAGCCTTTGATATAGTTTTGCTTTTAAATTTATATGATTGTACTTGATACAAAAATAATAATTACAATGAAGAACAACTAGTAATTATTTTGTTTGCATAATAATGAAAATCACTAGCATAGATATGTAGCTATATACTCCCTCCGTCCCTAATACGTTACTCATTTACTGTTGAAAACGAAAAATAAGAAATAATGTTATTAAAGTAGGAGTTGTGAGTGGGTAGAAGAGAGAATAGAGAATAGTAAGTGGATAATTGTTGTGAGTATGACAAGTGGGTCTCATGAATAAAGAAGTATTAAAAAGTTTCCTTTTTAGGAAAATATGACTTTAAAGTGGGACGCTCACAATAGCAAAATGAGTAAGGTAATATGAGACGGAGGAAGTATTAGTTATCAAAATATAGTCATTAACAATTGCAAGCATCGTGGAAAGCCAAAATATGATAACAAAAGTGGATTACAATAGTCGTTATGGCGGAAAGGCAAAATATGACCGCGAAAGAGGATTATATTTACAACCCTAGATCAACT
Organism: Adenophora triphylla var. japonica; assembly: GCA_022495995.1. Classification (NCBI taxonomy): domain Eukaryota; kingdom Viridiplantae; phylum Streptophyta; class Magnoliopsida; order Asterales; family Campanulaceae; genus Adenophora; species Adenophora triphylla. The sequence goes on from JAFEMH010005806.1 coordinate 113,150, forward strand.
AGATATTCAAGTTGATGGGTTAAGGATGGGGATGAGGTTGATATTTCATAATTTTCCAAATTAAAGATAAAATTGTGCATAAATTCTGTAATTTTGTTTTAGATTAGCAACTAAAAGATATAAATCGAGGTACGAACGTGAATCATGGTCGGGCAAAGTACAATCGATTGAGCCCAAAATATAATTCATTCAAGTCTCAAGTATGACAAAGGGAGTGGACTTTCCCTAACTCTGCTCTTCCTTATTCCTCGTCATTCCCACTATGCCGAACTATACATAAAATAGCGAATAATGATCAAGGAAAAACAAAATTGTATGCCGACAAGGCATAATCTTATATGTCGAGTAAGGCATATATTAAGGCCGAGCAATGCCCCCTTTAAAGACGAGGAACCCCTACTCGATTGTCAACAAAATAAGGAAATGGATTTTTTCATCCTTTACAAATCTCTTCCTCGGCTCACTTTAGTTCCACCAGGCCATATATGACGAGGAGTTCTACTTTAAGGCCCACATGCAGAATATATTGTCTAATCCTACTCAAATAAATACTGTGAATAGTTATAATTCTCCTAGTATTATAACATTATCTCACATGCTTTCTTATCCAACAAGGATACTAAAAGGCTATGCCTATAAATACAAGCCATAATTCTCATTATTTTAGAAACGCATCTTTTGACTCTAAACTCTTGTCAATTAATTTATGTCTCTAAACACAAATACTTACTCTCACGCCAGAGGATCTTCGCCGGTGAAGCCCGGACTTAGTTTACGTGTTTGTTCATCTTTTTCAGGCTATTCAATCATCCATGATACAACCTGAAGATGAATTTGGGTTGATCCGAACGTTTTTGGCATCATCAGTTTGGTTCCATTGCCGGAAAACGATTCGAAACACCCATTGAATAGCTTGAAAAATTCTGCTCTACTCTTCTAATCCTAATGGAAGACGTACATAATGCAAGTATTACTCCTGAACATGATAATGTTCTTGTGAAGAGATTCATGGCAACATAAGTACTGCTTTTCCTCTTGTCAATGGGGAACTGTCTCCTCCACCACCGCTGATTGATGGATTGCCGCCCCTAGGAATGAATCTGCGTTCTAGGGGACAATCAATAACCGAGATAGTGCAGAAGAACCCTCCTCGTCGTCGGCGCTGAGGAAGGCCTGCCGGTAGCCAGACGACGAGTAATGTTGCCCAGGGAGTAACTGGGGCTCCCCCCCCTCCCACAGGTTGATCGCAGAACTCTATTGCATCAACAGATGAAAACTTTGCAACGCATTTATGAAACACAAAATGTCTTCAAAGGAAGGCTGAACAAGGCCCCCTTTGAAGACGAGGAACACCTCCTCGGGTGTCAACAAAATAAGGAAATGGGTTTCTCCATCCTGCACAAATTCTTCCTCGGCTCACTTTAGCTCGACCAGGCATATATGATGAGAAGCTCTCATTCAAGGCGAACGCGCATAATATATGTCTAATCCTACTCAAATAAGGACTGTTAATATTATAATCCTCCTATAATTATAACCTTAGCCCACATGCTTTCTTATCCAACAAGTACTCTACAAGGCTATGCCTATAAAAACAAGACATAATTCTCATTATTTTGGAAACGCCTCTTTTGACTCTAAAATTTTGTCAATTGATTTCTCTCTGTAAACACAAACACTTACTCTCACGTCGTAAGGCCTTCGCCGGTGAAGCCTCGACTTAATTTACGTGTTTGTTTATTTTTTTTCAGGCTATTCAATTATATAGGATACAATCTGCCTCTGAATTTGGAATGATCTGAACACGTTTTTAACATCATCATCAGCAACCATATCATCATACGATTACAATTGAAGCTAAAATTAATAGTGTTATCAGTAGTGAAGTCAGAAGTTAGCAGTATTATTTCGCAGAATCCTGGATGAAAGATATAGTAGTTGAGATTGAAACATGTTTTCCATTGTTGGGCCTCTCTCCTTACAAAGTTGTAGATTACTTGGTAACTTAAGCAGTAGTATTGTATATGGCCTACATTTTGACACAGAACAGTGTTAAAAAAACAATTTATTTCTAACATTAGGAAAATAGCCTTTTAGGGCTTTAAAATTGATTGGGGTTTTATGTGACGAAATGCCAATTATTGGGGTTTTTATGCGGTTTTAACTAACAAACCAACAGTTTTAAATAGTAAATTGGCATTTTTACGCCCTAATAAGTCCATTTTTTCTTAGTGTTAAAAAAATGAATTTTCCTTGCAAACTCACTCTTTATTTTACACTTAATTACTTGAAATACAAGTTAAAGTCCAAATTGAGTGTTAAAAAATGTGCAAATATGAACTTTTGGCGTGTATCCTAATTGTAATAGTAACTGCCATATGTGAAAAGGGAATAAAGTTTGAGCAACCCTTCGCAACTCCAAACAAGCATGCTTTTCTTCTTCTATTTCCCCTTTTTTTCCCAAAAGAGAGAGCATTAAAATTTGAATTAAAAAGCCATCTTAGTTTATATTTGATTCCCTTCAAGTTAACTAAATTACAAAACTACAAATTAAAAATTGGTGTTATCCATTAAAACTTATGATGCTTTAGACTATGTGTATTGTGTACAGGCGGTGGACGCAGTTTTCCACTAACTTTTTGTGATAACTGATATTCTCTTCATCTCAAAAAATAAATTAAAAATAGTGTCATTAAAACTTAATATGCTTTAGTTTTTGATGGGGAGGTTTGAATGTTCATATACTTTGTTAATTCTCTAGGTTTTTATTTATGGGGTCCGGTAGCAGGTAATTAATTAATCTTCATTAAAACATAATAAAAATGGAGCTCTCGTGTTAAATGCTAATTTTTGAGAAGTGGAAAAATTTGTTGGATCGGAATTAATCACAGACAAAAACTCATGTGAGAACATGAAAACCCGTCTCATCCATGAGATGGGTCGGATCCTGACCCATCACCCGCCCAACAAAGCCAACCCACGCCTCCGCTCAAGCTTTTTGCATATGGGCGGTCGCCCAAGCTGGAATCAGCCCACATTTTGCCTTGGCCCAATCCTTCAGCCAACATAAAGTAATAGTTTGTATACATTAAAGTAATAGTTTGTATACATTAAAGTAATAGTTGGTATACATTAAAGTAATACATATATACAGAAAAGTAATAATGTTTTTTCCTATATTTTCTTCGTTTGGCAAAAGTAATACTTAAAGTAATAGTTTGTATACATTAAAGTAATACATATATACAGAAAAGTAATAATGTTTTTTCCTATGTTTTCTTCGTTTGGCAAAAGTAATACTTATTATAGAAATATGTTACAATTTCATCTATCAAAGTGTTACATTTACTTGTATAAACTATTACATTCATATACATAAGTTATTACATTTCAAAAATAATACATATAGTTTGTATTACATTTGAAAAAAATGGGTAAAAATGAGCTTTTATTTTTTTAAAACAGGTATTACGTTTACTTATGACCAATGTTACTTTATATGTATACAGTCATTACATTAAGAGATGGTAACTATTACTTTTGCTCTGAAAAAAATAATAAAAAAAAAAATTTAAAAAAAAAATAAAAAAATTGGCCTATAAAAGGCTGCCACGTGGCGGGTCATGCCCCATGGGTCATGGGTTGACCCGTCTCATGCATGAGACGGATCCCATGTTCTCACAGGAGACCGCCTCTTAATCACATGGCCATGGTTGGTTTATGTGAAAAAACCAAAAAAACCAAGAAAAAGTATTGGATGACACAAGCTAAGTTTCCGTCTAAAATTTAATGGAACTCTCGTCAAGGCCTAAGTCGATATGAAAATGAACTAGTATTAGAGTTGATGGTTTGGTAATAAATAGGGTTCAAATCATTTTACTTGCATTTATTCTAAAAATAATATAAACGGTACGTGTTACAGCCCTATCCCTATGTATTTCTATATATTATAAAATATTTGATTTTGAAATATTGTTGGGCTTCTCTCGTTACAAGGTTTAGTTGTTAGATCCCTTGGTAACTTAGTAGTATCGTATATGGTCTATTTTTGTTAAATCCATTTTTGTTAGTAGTGTTAAAAAAAATCATATGACAAAAATACCACTCTTTATTTTACTCTTAATTAATTGAAATACAAGTTAAATCCATTTGACTCTATTATATTAGGGCAAACTCCAAATTGAGTGTTTAAAAAATTGCACATTAGAACATTTAGGGGTCGTTTGGTAGTCTGATTAGAGTTGGATATGATTATTAGTCAAATAATCTTGGTGTTTGGTAGGCTAAATGCAATGGGAGTAATAATCCTGGGTACAACTCGGATAAGCTTCTTATCCACTCTTATCCCCTCTAACCCCTTCATATTAATCCCCAAGAAAAGGGTGGTGTTATTAATCCCCTGATTAATAATCCCCCACTATTAACACACTATTAACACGGGCTAATCCTATCGGTCTACCAAACGAGCCCTTAGCGTGTATCCTTGTAGTAATTGTAACTGCCACTTGACTCTATTATATTTGGCCAAACTCAAGCTTTTAAGAGTTGGGTTCGAAACTAGTTGATCTAGTCGAAAACACGAATCGAGCATGAATGACTCAAAAATCGAACAAGTTTAAGATCTCGTGGAGCTCGAGTTGAGTCACAACTCGAGCTGACTAAAGTTTGAGAATTTTTTTTTTAACCGATTTTGAGTCTAGCTCAAGCCACTTGCGACGAATAATAGCCCTAAGAAAGGTGGGATACACAAAAGTTCATAAAAATAAATTCCCACTGTTTTTGGTCATATATTAGTGCAACAATACATTAATCCAACTATGGTACATTATGCTTATACTATGTTTTGTTTCCCTTTGATTATGCATGATGGAATTTGTGTCACCCATGCACCCTTCTATAATCAAACAACAAAATCCATAAAATTCCTTTTGTTCTAAAAGACATTATTCAATGGAGTAAAATATATATGTTGGATTTTCTATTAAGCTTTTTGAATATTGTTGCAAGGTATGGATTAGAAGTAAGAAAAAGGCAAAATACATTTGACCCCCTAATCTAAAATACGGAAATTAAAACAAAGTAATGGGATGTCAATTTAAAAGCTGAGGTAGAACTGTGAAAAGAGTGGCAAGGACGGAGGCACATTAGGGAAAGAAGGTCAATTGACCCCCTAAATTTTTAAATTTTGCTAATGAGACCCCTTTAACTTATAGCAAAACATAAATGTGTATAGATTTGACCCCCTTGACTTCACTTTACTGGAATTTTTAATGGCCCCATAAAGTTTGAGTATTGTATTTTTACAATAATTCTCTCCCCGTCCCCTTAACGATAGTCCATTTTTTGACCAAATAATTCTCTCCCCGTCCCCCCTTAACGATAGTCCATTTTTTGACCAAAATTCAAAACTTCTCCAATCATACCCATAACAACCATCCCTACCACATGCACAACAATGCCTCCCCCCCCCCCCACCAATCTCAACCTGAACCCTAATCCCAACCCTACCACTAGTTGTTAGAGATATTCTTCACATCGTGAATTGACAAATCTTGCCTATAATATATAAAGATTTTGGGCCACTCCCCTTAGCATCAATTGATTTTAAGGTGGAACATCAGACTTTAAGATGGTATCAGAGCAGTTCCATTACACATGCACGCCCAACGTCCCAAGATGTTACTCCGCGCCACCTGATTGATAAGTCCACGTTGAAAGCTATGGCAAAGCCCGCTACACGTGAGGGGACGTGTTATAGATATTATCGCACATCGGAAATTGACAAACCTTGTCTATAATATATAAAGATAATGGGCCACTCCCCTTAACACCAATTAATTTTAAGGTGATATCTCAGACTTTAAACTAGTATCGTCCATTTTAAAGGCCACTTTCAATGTTTTCGTGTAGTCTGCCACTACCTCTCTCGATGCCCTAACTTCCACCAGCAATATCCTCAAGCATCCTTTCCTACACCCAACAATTACAACTCCTACTCTCCTCGTCCAAACAACCGAACCAATCCACCTCATCAACCTCGTGCCTATGCAGTCACAACAAGCACCACACCCTCTCCTAGTAGGCTTCTCGATAGAGGTATTATTCACCATGTGACCAATGATCTCAACAACCTTGCCCTTCACTCCCATGCCCATCACTCCCCATAGTAGTACACAATATCCCCCCCCCCTTTCCCGTCTCCAAAAGTTTTTCCCACTTGTGTTTTCATGTTCAACTTGTTCGAACTTTAACCATAGTTTTATGAAATTTTAGATATATCTATGAAGTTCTAAAAATCATTTTTGTTTTCTCATTCGAAATTTTATCAAAACCAATGTTTAGAATTGCATAATGATATTTAGATTTGAACAGTATAAACCGAGATACGAACATGGGCTTGTCCGGGTCAGGCCCAAGTAGATTGGGCTGTAAACATAACCCATCTCGGAGTTACGAGAAACAATAATGGGCTTTCTCGGTCTCGTACCTCGTCATCAATAAGGCCGAACTAGGCCCAATAATCAAGCAAAATATGCCCCAACTATAAGGGCCGAGGAGACCTCCCTTGTATGCCGAGATCTCCTTCACAGAAGACGAGGTGCCTTCCTCGGCCTTGACGTTGTCAACGGGCTCCTCATATTACTCGTTCCTTCCCCGGCTCATCATGGACCGAGAGGTCATGAATGACGAGGAGAGAAAAGTTCGCACCTCGGCATATCTTCATATGTCGAGGAACCAAAATCATTCTCCTCGGCATATCGTCATATGAAGAGGAGACAAAATCGTGCATCTCGGCATTCCTTCATGTCGACAGAGCTTTATAGGACGAGGAGACAAATTCATGCATCTCGACCTTCCTGCAAATGACGAGATAAGGAAATTACTCTCCTCGCTTACCAGCAAGCAGTTACAACAATCCTAGTCAAACAAGGATTCAGCAGTTATAATCTTATCAGAATTGTAACCACCCCCTACAATTCAGATCAAATAAGGACTCTCTAACATATATATAATCCTCCTAGGATTATACCTTATCTCTTTATAATCCAAGTTCAACATGGATTCTGTCAATCCATCTCTATAAATACAAGCCATATATCACATTATTTGGTACGTTACTTTTGATATTCCGAAACTCTGTCAATTTAGTTTCTCTCAATAAAACCTGTGAACTTACTCTCACGCCGGAGGGCCTTCGCCAGACTTGCCCCGACTTAGTTTACGTGTTTTCTCTTATTTTCAGGCTACGCAATCGCCGGAGCAAACGATCGCTTGGATTTGGGCTGATTTGATGATTTTGGCATCATCGATTGGATCCATTGCCGGGAATCGACTCAAACACCCTTTGTTTGGCCTGGAAAAAGCTCGCTTGAAGCTAGATTTCTTGCTGAATCACTTCTTGATTTGAACGGAAATTGTTATTCCGCCTTGCTCTATTCTTAATTCCATCGGATTCTGCAAATTCGGTCGGAATCTGCAATTTTTTGTCCGAAGCGAACGTTTTGGCCGGAAATTTTGGGGTCACTAAAGTCGCAATTGTAATATTGTTTTGGCGTGCTAAATCTGTTACACAATTTGGCCGGAAATCTTGATTTGGTGGAAAATTTTTTGTTTGGCAATTGGCTGTTTACAAATCGTTAAGTTGCAATGGAAGACGGACGATTTACAAGTGTTACCGCCGAGGAGCAGACCCAAACAAACGAGGTCCCACCTAACACCTAGGTGCTTCCTCCTCCACCTCAGCCAGAAGGACCACCTCCCCTTGCCATGACTCTCCGTTTCATGGAACAGCCAGCTGTCGAGGGGGCAGGTGCCAACCCTCCTCGTATTACTCGTCCTCGAGGGAAACGAACAGGGAGGAAGATGACAAAGAACGCTGATGTCGGCCGAGCTGAAAGCACCCAGACCGTCGACCGACGTACCTTGTTGCATAGACAAATGGAGACGTTGCAGAGAATTTACGAGACCCAAGCTGCTCTACTGCAATTGGACCCAGATAATTCCATGACCGAGTTTATCAGGCCGTCAAAGACAGGTGGCAACTCTCGTGGAAGGGAAATGGGTGAGCGACGAGATCCTCCCCGTGATCCTGCTGTACCACCTAAGAAGGCCCTCCGAGATGCTCCTCGTCCATGGCCTCGACATCAGGAGAACGACAAGGTGATAGACCTGAGGAGCCAATTGAATTCTAAGGAACAAGAGGTAGATTCGAGAGACCTGAGGACGGGGCTCAGTTTATCCAAACGCTTATCCCCTCCTCATCTGGTCATGGCACCTCGTCGTCCCGACTCTCCTCGACCTCGTCAAGATTCTCCTCGACCTCGATGAGAATCTCCTCGTCCTCGTCCGTTTTCAAGGCCGAGGACTCCCCAACATTACAAAATGGTACTTGGTGGATATGAAGCAGAACCAAGGCAGGACAAAGCACCATCTAGACGAGGGGACAACCGTCGAAATGACGAGGAGCATAGTAGGGTGAATGGTCACCCAGAGATAAGTCCCACCTTAGCTCCCAACGCAGTACTCACTCTAGCACTGACAGGGGAGTGGAAGCTAAACAATGGGAACTCTTGAAACAAAGGCTTGATGACATGGAAATGGGAAAGAAGGTTGATAGTGACGACTATGACTGGTCCACCCGTCCGTTCTCCCAGAGGATAACTGATGAACCACCTAATCCTTACTTTAAGGTCCCAAGTTTTGAAAAATATAACAAAACCCAAGACGCGAAGGACCACGTGCAAAGTTTTGAACAAACCATGAACCTCCTCGCCAAAGCCGGTGACATGCTCTATAAAGCTTTCGCGAGCACCTTCTCCGGAACAGCCTTGATCTGGTTCTGTGAGCTGAAAAAAGGTTGCATCAATAGCTGGAGAGGCATGAGGAGAATGTTCTTGGACTATTTTGCCACTGCTGGAAGGAGGAAGTAAAGGTTGACTGACCTTGCCAATATCGAGCAAGGGAAGAATGAGACCAACCTCAGTTATTACAATCGGTTCTGAACCATGGCAGAACAAGTGGAAGAAAGCCTCACTGATAGAGAGGTAATTGTTTGTTTCAACTCCAGACTGAGATCCGATCCTCTCATTTATGAACTCTCCACCCGAGAACCTAAGTCCAAGGCTGATTTGTACAACGTGGCTTATGCCATTGCCATGGCTGAGGATAAGAGCAAGAAAAGGGGATCCGACAAGGCGGAACCAGAAGCGGCTGGCACTCGCCACGCTTCCAATGACAATGGGAATGGTAAGGGATCCAAGGGAAAGAATAGAACGAGGAGCACTGAAAAGCCTGAAGTATTTACCCCTCTTACCAAACCCATCACTGATATCATGTAGTTAGTAAACCTTCCACCGCCTCGTCCGTTGAGCGACAAACCAAAGTTCCCTCGCGACACTTCTAAATTCTTATTTTCACAAGGACCATGATCACAACACCGAAAGGTGCATCGCCCTCAAGCGCATGATCCAAAGGTAGGTCGACGAGGGAAAGCTCGATCGCTATGTCATGAAGAAAGATGGCAAGCGGAAACGAAAGGAAGAGGAAAGTGAAGATGACGATAAGAGAGAGGATGGAGAACAGAGACCTCCTAGGGCCAAGCTGCATGTGATCCGAGAAGAGACAGTCTCTACCAGACAGCTAAGGAACCAGATCCATGAACTAAGCAAGGTATACCACGTTCCTGCTTGGGTTCATAAAGCGGAAGAGGTCATCACTTTTTCTCCCAATGAATTGGCAGGGAGCCATGCTGCCAGTGAACAACCCTTGGTGATAAAGGGTCGAATTGATAACATGGAATCTGAAAGACTTCTTGTTGACATGGGGGCTTCCCGTGACATTCTATACTACTCTGCCTTCCAATAGATGGGCTTAAAAGACACCATGCTGGAGCCTTATCATGGAAGGCTGGAAGGTTTCACCAACCATAAGGTTGGTGCCAAGGGAACTGTCGAGCTGGAACTAGAAATTGGTGAACATCCCTTCCGATCCACGGCTACTGTCACCTTCATAGTCATGGATCTAACAAGCGATTATCATGCTATACTGGGCATTCAAGGTCAAGCAAAACTTGGATTGGTCGCCTCCCTTCCTCACCAACGGGTCAAATTTCCTACTCGTGCTGGAATTGGATGCGTGAGGGCGACCGCCAAGGACTTCTTGGAGCATGTCTGTGAATGTGGTGCCCAAGATAAGCGGCCCTCTTTTTGTTTATTTATTTTTTTGGAACCACTTTCTCGTGTAAGGGGATCACCGCCTCACATCAGTTTGGAAACGTCCGATTTAAGTTGAAAAACGGAGTCGCCACGCCATTTTGATTTCCTCAAAACTTTGAAAAAAAGGATTTGGGTCCGGAGGTTAAGTTACCCTTTGGGAAGAACGGATCGTCGTTCACCCAAAGAGCCTTGCCGAAGCAAGTCTTCCAAGATCCGCTTTTCATACTTGCCTTAGTGTTTTCGTGTGTGGGATGTGTGTTTTTGAAAAGGAGGGAATGTACCAAGTGGTCTTCCGGACGTATAAACCATGAGTTGGTTATCGCTCGGGATTCCTTGGATTTTTATGTATTAGGGACTTCGGTCCCCTTCTCATCTTGGACTTATGATCATCATGATGAGACCTTGGGTCACATGTGATCAAGATAGGGACACCGTTTTAGAGTCCAAGGATGAGACTCTTTAGAATGGAATGACCTTTGCCTATCAATCCTACATCTTGAGACGATTTGGACTTTTTCGGGACATTTATACTCGTCTCAAGTGATGATCGGAGATATGTGGCTAGGGTTCATCCTTTTCTAAAGGAGAATCCGTCTATGGCATCTTTAAGTGGAAGAAATGATATAAAGATAGGACCTTTACACCATCTCGTTCCAAGAGATGCTCCAAGTACCAATGGGGACTAGGGAATGCATGTTTAAGCTAAAGATGACACTTTTAATGAAAAAGATGACATTTTAAGTGAAAAGGATGCTACTTGGTTGCAAAGGATGCTTCTTTGATGTAAAGAATGATTTTTAATGCAAAGGATGCACCTTTATATGTAAAAATGGCATTTTAAGTGCAAAGGATGCTACTTTTATGCAAAGATAATATTTTTAATGCAAAGGATGCAACTTTATATGTAAAAATGGCATTTTAAGTGCAAAGGATGCTACTTTATGCAAAAATAGGGAGGGGGTATGATTTACATGCCTAAAGATAGGATCTTTAATGACAATATACCAAGTACCAAGCAAAGTATATAGCAATATGTAAAGCAAGGAGCAAATATATCACATAAATACAAGTATAATGCAATGTAAAGGGGAGGAGAGGTTACCAATGGTGGTGTTCCTCTTTCTCCTTGGAATTTGCCTAGGGAAGGGACCAACTTTGGGAGGTTTTGATGAGGAAGGAGGTGGTTTTTGACACTCTTAGCTCTCTGGAATTTTGTGATGGTATTTTGGCAGAGTAACACTACTGAAAATCCTCCCTAAAATGAATAGAGGAGGTCTCTATTTATAGGCAGTCTGGCAGCAGCTAATGAGGCCGTGCGGCTGTAACCCCAGGGCAAATGAGGCCGTGCGGTCTTATCCTGAGATGACTCAGCCTATTTCTAAAACCATGCAAGGTGGCTTTCTAGAAGGGCTTTTCCAGTGAAGGACTACGTGGAATTTTAATTCCTAGCAAGTCCTTCGCCCCTCGGAAGGTTTGGGAAAGTTCCCAAATTGCCCTTGAACTTTAGGAAAGTCCGGGAAATTGCTGGGAAACTTAACCGAAAGGCATGAGCCAGATTTGGGTACTTAAAGAAGCCCCTCGGCAACGTCACTTGCAGGGCGAGTGGGGTTGTCGATAGAAAAGGATCCGATCTGGCGAATGCCGAGACGAATTGGGTAACCAAGGTGGTCGAGTGGCTGAACCGTTAGAAGGCTACCTACGTATCCCGGAGGAATCAAGCCATAATCGTAGTTCAGAATCCACTAGGGAAAGGGGGTGTCATATGTGACGAGTTGGCTGAACCTAAGGTAGGCTAGCTACGTATCCCGGAGGAATCAAGCCAGGTCGTAGTTCGGAATAAAATCCGCTGGGGAATGGCGAAGAGAAACTGGTCTCTTGCTGGAGAAATAGAAGGGAAAGTGACCTAGGAGGTCAAGTGACTGATCCTACTGGGGATATGCTAGATGAAGGAGGTGACCCGTGTGGTCTGATATTTGGACCTCTATGAGGGGCTACTTCATCACTGAGGAGTGATGAATGAAGAGGGTGACCAATGCGGTCGGATGGCTGTACCTTTTTGAAAGGCTACCGCACCACTGAGGAGTGATGAAGGAAGTGGGTGAACACTGCGGTCGGATGGCTGAACTTTTTTGAAAGGCTCATGCACCACTAAGGAGTGAGACATGAAAAGGGTGACCAATGTGGTTGGATGGCTGTACCTTTATTAAAGGCTACCTACGTATTCCGGAGGAATCAAGCCTTGGTCGTAGTTCAAGTCTCACTAGATAGTTAGGAACAGTGTCTAGGATCCTTGAGGTTTTGACGATTCATAGAGGAGTCACCTGATTTGACAATTAATGTAGGTTGTCACCTGATTAACAATTAATGGAGGTTGTCACCTGATTGACAATTAATGGAGGTTGTCACCTGATTTGACAATTAATGGAGGTTGTCACCTGATTGATAATTAATGGAGGTTGTCACCTGAGGAAACTAGAGCTTATGTCACTATCGAGGAGTTAGAGGTAGCTAAAGTTTGGAGAACTTGAGCGTACTTCTCAATCTGTGAGATAGAGGTAGCTAAAGTTTGGAGAACTTGAGCGTACTTCTAAATCTGTGAGATAGAGGTAGCTAAAGTTTGGAGAACTTGAGCGTACTTCTCAATCTGTGAGATAGAGGTAGCTAAAGTTTGGAGAATTTGAGCGTACTTCTCAATCTGTGAGATAGAGGTAGCTAAAGTTCGGAGAACTTGAGCGTGCTTCTCAATCTGTGAGATAGAGGTAGCTAAAGTTCGGAGAATTTGAGCGTGCTTCTCAATCTGTGAGATAGAGGTAGCTAAAGTTCGGAGAACTTGAGCGTGCTTCTCAATCTGTGAGATAGAGGTAGCTAAAGTTCGGAGAACTTGAGCGTACTTCTCAATCTGTGAGATAGAGGTAGCTAAAGTTCGGAGAACTTGAGCGTACTTCTCAATCTGTGAGATAGAGGTAGCCAAAGTTCGGAGAACTTGAGCGTACTTCTCAATCTATGAGATAGAGGTAGCTGAAGTTTGGAGAACTTGAGCGTACTTCTCAATCTGTGAGATAGAGGTAGCTGAAGTTTGGAGAACTTGAGCGTACTTCTCAATCTGTGAGATAGAGGTAGCTAAAGTTTGGAGAACTTGAGCGTACTTCTCAATTTGTGAGATAGAGGTAGCTAAAGTTTGGAGAACTTGAGCGTATGTGAGATAGAGGTAGCTGAAGTTTAGAGAACTTGAGCGTACTTCTCAATCTGTGAGATAGAGGTAGCTAAAGTTTGGAGAACTTGAGCGTACTTCTCAATCTGTGAGATAGAGGTAGCTAAATTTCGGAGAACTTGAGCGTACTTCTCAATCTGTGAGATAGAGGTAGCTAAAGTTTGGAGAACTTGACCTCAGGGTATCAGACTTCATCCACCAGCGTTGTGCCTCGGGGACGGGGACCCAACACAGACATTCTGGAGCAGCTGGCAGAGTATGAGCACGTGAATGTCAACCTGTCTGATGTGAGCGATAGAGAAGATTTGATGAGGAATCCTGAGTTCTATGAGCTAAGCAGTGATGACGAGGAGTCGGAAGCTTAGGGTTCCTTAGGTTGACCTAGGGGAAAGAGAGAAACAAACAATGAACAATTATGAGCATTTTGTTTATTTTTTGCTTTATTTGGGTGCCAAGGAGGCGAAGACAATGTATTACTCCTTTATTTGCTTTTCTTATCTATGCTTTATGTTTTTGCACATTACTTGAGCCTCGGGGCAGCTTTTTTACTTGGAAATGGGGCTGAAACTGGGCCAAAATGGTTTGTAATGATGTGTGATTTCATGAATGGTGTTTGGGTATGTTTTTATGCAGGTTTCATTGAGAAAGTGGGGTGAGAACTCCGCTTGGGCAGCAGCTATGGCTGCTGCAGATTTTTTTTCTGCAGAAGCAAAAGACGTCGTCCGGCCAGGTCCAGGGCAAAAGAAGCCGTGCGGCTGGAAGTCTTGTCTAAACTGGTTTTTTTCAAATAAAATCAAGGAAGGGCCTTTTCATTTCATTTTCACCCTAGACTTGTCCCAACTGATCCCAGAGCATATTTTTGACCAAAAATCATCAACCTCGATCATTTGCCATGGAAAAATCAATCAGATTGCAAAAGGGGAAAAGACACCGTTTTCTGTCCGATCTTCAATCTTGAATGAGACAAAACTTTCAATCTAACAAGGGGCTGTTCGATACCACCTTCAAGATTAAGTATTTATGGCATTTGAAGGATCTCCCGCCTGATTGGGACCTTTTGAGGGCCGCAGCGAGGTTTTGGGACGTCCGGAGACACGTTTACTACTTTTCTTATAATGAACTCGTCCCAACCTTCGAAGACTTCCGGGCATTGATTGGGGGTCCAGAAATTGAAGCCGTTTCGATTCCTCTGACCGGAGACGTGTCGGTGACTGTAAAGTTGGCATCTTTTCTGCGAATCTCTCTGGAAGAGGCCGAGGGGATGATGGTAGCCCCTGATAGGATCGATATTTCTGATGTCCCGGGCAGGTTTGGGTTTTCAGATACGGCTACGACCACGGTGGATATGGATGCCTTTATCCTCTGCGTGTTCTCATTTCTGTTCACTGCCGAGTCCTTAGAGGTCTGCCTTGGTGGCCTTTTGGACATGGTTAGAGACTGCAGGGCTGGGAAAGACATTGTCCCAATGGTTCTGGGTGAGACTCTGCATGGCATTGACAGGATGGTGTGATGATGTCTCCATTTCGCGGGAAAAAATTCGATTTTTCGCGTTTCTTTGAAAAAACCAAATAAAACCCGGGAAAAAGAACGGAGTCGCCACGCCATTTTTGTTTTAAGGGCCAAAACTTTGAAAAATGCCCGAGATCAGAAATTTGGGTTCGGAGGTCATGTTACACGCCGGGAAGGACGTTAGTGTGCACCCGGAATGCCTCGTAAAACGAGTCTTCCAAGCTGAAAATCATTTGTGTGTGTGTGTGTGTGTTTTGGCCAAAATAATTTGAAACTTAGAAAAGTAAAAATTGGGATATCTTTTTAAGACTTTAAACTGATCCCATGATTTTTTAGAAAATTTTTGGATTGAGATTTGGTACTCAAAAGACCTTTTGAAGTTGAGAGCCACTTCTGCCAGAATGAAAAAGGCAGTGGACCTTTGATTTTGAAATGGATTCAAGGGTCTTAAAACTTCATAATATGGATAAACTCAGAGAATGAAAGTTGTTCCAGACACCTTAAATAAGATTTGTGCGAAGGAATTTTCCATTTTGGAGAAGATTTGAGGAGTCAAAACATTCTGGAAATCTCAGATATGCAATCTGGATTTCCAGAAGCTGATGAACTAGCCTCTAAAAGAAAATTTGAAAAAGAGAGTTTTACTCACCCAAAAAATAAAGTAAAAATATGTCTGGAAAGTTATGGATGTTGGCTACAAAAAGTTTTTTGTAGTCAACACCAAATTCCAAGTTTATCTGTGTCCAAAAATTAAGACAATAGACTGGGATCTTGGAAAATTGCTACTGGACAGCAACTTCTCAAGAAAGAAAATATGATTTTAAGGGGGGTTTTGCATCCATGCTTGTCCCCATTTCCCTAGGTTTTGGTTAGTGATCACTTGAAATTTTAGTGGTGAATCAACTATACCAAACCATCCTTGGGGTACATTAGGACTAAGCACTTCATTTGCTTGGGAAGGGGATTTTTATCCTTTGAAAATGAGATTTGATGCTTGAAAATGTTTTTTAGGGTTTTGAAAATGTGTTTTCTTTGCAAGAAAGTAAGAGAACTTGAAAATAATGTTGATCCTTGTAGAAGATCATCCATGGAGATGAACTTCCATGGTGATCTTCTTGGATCTAAGACAAGAAGATGAATGAACTACATTTTGTAGTTTGAAAATGCATGCATGGATGAGAGATTTAAGGTAAGAAGAGGGAGGTTATACCTATCTTCTTTGTATTTTGGGGCTTTGGCTTGAATGTATGAGTGTTTGAGGCTTGAATGCAAGAGTGTTTGGGTTTGATTTGAGTGAGTGAAAGTTGAGAAGATTCAAGAGAAAAAGGTGACAATTCTTATGGAATTCTCACTGTTTTCTCGAGTATATTCGCCAGATACTATGAATTGTGCTCTTGTTCCTCCTTATTTTTGTGACTGGAGGGCTCAATTTATAGCCCTCTGAAAATTGCAATCTCATCCGCGCGGATAGGACCTGCAGCGTGCACTGTTCATTAAATGCTACTCCAGGCTTTGGACAAGAGGAATAATCTTTTTTAAAATTCAAATTAACCAAATGCATTATGTTTCCAGCCATTTCTTTTTTTGGTTTTTCTTATTTCTTTTGCTTTTTTGATTCCTTTCCTTGGTTTATCTTTTTTTGGTAATCCCCATTTTGCCCTCACTTTGTTAGAAATGTTAGGATTGTTAGGAATTGTTAGAAATGTTATAACTTTCGTTAATTTTCTAACGAAAATTCTAACAAGCTCAATTTGGAGCACTTACAGTAGCCCCTCGGCGACGGCGCTTTCGAAGGAAGCGGGGTCGTCGATAAGAGTAAGGCTCCATATTTGGCGGGATGATCAGGTGATCGAGTGGCTGAACCTAGCGATAGGCTACCTACGTATCCCGAGTGGGAATCAAGACGGCCGTAGTTTGGGTCTTTGACCCTGGAGATGATGGCATTTTAGGTGCCTCAAACCTTGAAAAGCGAGCCCTGCAGTCGGGTGCTGGAGAGAAACTCTGCTGGGGATAAGAGATGACCATTTTTGGTCGGATGGCTATCCGCTCTGCTGGGGATGGGAATGACCATTTTCGATCTGATGGCTATCCGCTCTGCTGGGGATGGGAATGACCATTTTCGATCTGATGGCTATTCGCTCTGCTGGGGATGATTGCGATTTATCGCTTTCCTAGTGATAGAGTCTTGATGATGGCGTTTTAGGTGCCTCGAACCTTGGAGATGGCGTTTTAGGTGCCTCGAACCTTGATGATGGCGTTTTAGGTGCCTCGGACCTTGGAGATGGCGTTTTAGGTGCCTCGAACCTTGATGATGGCGTTTTAGGTGCCTCGGACCTTGATTGATGGCGTTTTAGGTGCCTCAAACCTTGATGATGGCGTTTTAGGTGCCTCGAACCTTGATGTGAAATGGCCTTTCGGTGGACTTTGTCTGCTGCCGAAGGAGAGGGTGACCGTTTTGGTCGAGGGGCTGGATCTAATGACAGGCTACCTACGTATCCCTAGCGGGGAATCAAGCCCTTTCGTAGTTCGAGATTTACTCGAGATTTCGTTGGCTTTTGGGATTCCGTTAACTTCCCTGAGGATTTCGTTAGCCTTTGCTGGGGAAAATCAGACGTATTCATCTGGGAAATCGGTCTTACGTTTGACTGCCGGGGAAGATTTTGATGAAAGATACGGGATCTCGTTATCTTTCTCAGGGAGATCGGTCTTACGTTTGACTGCCGTTTGATGATTTTGATGAAAGATACGGGATCTCGTTATCTTTCTCGGGGAAAGTCGGTCTTACGTTTGACTGCCGTTGGTAATTTTGATGAAAGATACGGGATCTCGTTATCTTTCTCGGGGAGATCGGTCTTACGCTTGACCGCCGGGGTAATTTTGATGAAAGATACGGATTCCGTTATCTTTCTCGGGAGATCCGTCTTACGTTTGACTGCCGGGGGTAATTTTGATGAAAGATACGGGATTCCGTTATCTTTCTCGGGGAGATCGGTCTTACGTTTGACTGCCGGGGGTATGATTTTGATGAAAGATACGAGATCTCGTTATCTTTCTCAGGGAGATCGGTCTTACGTTTGACTGCCGGGGAATGATTTTGATGAAAGATACGAGATCTCGTTATCTTTCTCAGGGAGATCGGTCTTACGTTTGACTGCCGGGGGTAATTTTGATGAAAGATACGGGATTCCGTTATCTTTCTCGGGGAGATCGGTCTTACGTTTGACTGCCGGGGGTAATTTTGATGAAAGATACGGGATTCCGTTATCTTTCTCGGGGAGATCGGTCTTACGTTTGACTGCCGGGGGTAATTTTCTTGACAAGGGGCTGACTTTGGTTAACTTTGGTTGACTTTGTCAAGTTTGTGACTAAACTGCAGAGTCCTGAAATTTTAAAGGGCAAAAGGGTCATTTTGACCCTGACAATCCTATCCGCGCGGATAGGAGCGTGTTCAGAGGGTTTTAAATGAGGGGCCGCCCCCTTTCTTCTTCCCCAGTCTGTTTTTACAGAATTACGAGAGAGGAAGAGAGAAAACGCAAAAAACCGCCATTGTTGGGCAAAGAAGCTTCGAAATCTTCCGATTTTCTTCGATTTTCGAGCAATGGAACACGGGGAAGGTGCTTTTCAAGGCCAAGGACGTGGCCCGGTGGCGGAGAGACGATTGGAGCTCGTCCGGATGAGGAGGCACTATACTCTTTCGCAATCGATTGCGGAGGAGCCCTACCCCGATGCTTGGCAACATTGGGCTTCTGATCCGAGTCTCCGAACGGTATACTTCGAATCTTTTCATTCCCTTTGTTGATTTCTTGCTTGAGATTGAATTTTGGGTGATTTTTGAATTTTTTTTTTTTTGAAAATTAGAATGATTGATGTTCTTGGCTTTGAATCTTGATTTTGATGCTTTGCATGTTGTAATGAGTATATGGGTATCCCAAAATGTGCATTTTGCTTGGAAAAAGAATTGGCATTTTCGCCATTTTTTTTTTGAAATATCCAAAAATTATGGATGAAAATTGTGATTTTTTTTTTTGAAATTTGAATATTGATCTTGATGATATGCATGTTGCAATTAATTTGTTGGTGTTCCAAAATGTGCATTTTGCTTGAGAAAAGAATTGGCATTTTGCCAACATGGGATGATGATATGTATGATTTTTGATTTTTTTTTTTGTAAAGTGGGACGGATTTTTCCTCCCGTTGATTGAATGCATGTTATTTTATGAAAATGGGACGGAGTTTTTACTTCCGTTGACTCTTTGTATGAAAGATTTTTTTTTTCATGAATGTTGATTGGGATTTGTTGAAAACTGTCTTTTTTTTTTGTGCGAAAAAAATGGGGCTATGCTCATTGTATGCTGTCATGCTGTCGAATTTTCTTTGAAATTTCATGATGCATATGTATGCTTTGCTTTTTTTTTTGTGCAAATGCAAATGCAATTTTTTTGACATTTTCTTTTTTTTTTTTGTTTTATTGCAGGGTGGAAACAACTACGTTACAGAGCAAATTCGAACAAGATGAAGACTCGAGGATCGGTGGAGTCCGTAGTTGACTTGTGGGACCGGCTTCCGAATGCGGGCCGAGGAGCTTTGCCGAGTCCGAGACAGATTGTTGTTGAGACCGGGCTTTGGGAGTTTGTTGAGTGCTTGAGGGGAACCGGTCAAGTTCCCTAAGAGCAAGGGCTTGATGTTTGCTTTGGCGCAAAGATCGTGGATGCGACCCACACGTTTCACTTCTTCCGGGGGCGAGGCTACGGTTACGCCTTCCGACTATGCCGCGATCACGGTTTGTCCTTCGATGGACGCAGCATTGAGTGGCGGGATGGCTATAGCGATGCGGATCTGCAGGCTCTTCTGGGATTTTCCCCTATTCCCAAAAAGGGGATGGGGATGGAGTATGCGGTGGTCTACGGGAAGATTGTGGAGACCATTGTGAGTTACGAGGCTGGGGAGGAGAGGATAGGCGCCGATCGATTGCTGTGGCCTTCTTGTGGTTTGCTTTTTCGAGCACCCTTTTGGACATGCCGAGGGACGGCGCCTTTGCCTTGCCGAGGTCCTTGGAGGACATGGAGATGGTCGGAGATGTCTCCTGGGAGAGGCCGGGCCGGCAGAGCTTTACTTTGCTCTCGATAGGTACAAATTTAAGGCCGTGAGCTCCTTGTACCGCTTTGAGTTTGCCCCGGAGGTATAAGTCTTTTTGCTTTCCCTTTTTTTTGAGCACACACTTTTCTTTTGCACCGGATTGATTGGATTTTTACCTTTCGCAGTAATGGGCGTTGGAGTTTTTCCACGTCACGATGTGGCGACAGCTGGCGGAGTACGTCGGGGCGTATCCGGCCATGCGCTCTTGGTCCAAGCATGCCCGGGAGAAGATAAGCTCCAGGGGGCGTACGACTCTTAGATACGCGGATTGCCTTCCTTTGACGGAGGCTGAGACGGACGAGAGGATGATATTTTATCCCTGGGATCGTTTCGAGGTGGCGCAGCTGAAGGGCGCTGAGATTTGACCGTGGCAATGGAGGATTCTCGAGAGGTCCGACTGCGATGCCTATTATCTCGGGAGAGAGGGTGACGCGCCGCATGGCGTGAATTCGCCTTGAGGACACCGGTGGAGCCTCCCGCCGATATGATGCACTCCGAGTGACAGATCTCGCGACTGGATGATTACCGAGCCGGCCAAGACTTCTCGGCATTTGTGGCGATTGAGCCGCACCCCGTATTTGTTTTGAGGAGGCCGAGGATGCCCTGTGTTCCGGATAGAGAGGGGCTTGGGATCCCGCGGTACCCTCGGACGGATTTTTCATATATCCAGGATGGGGTCCGATTGAGGGTGCAGATCCCTCAGCCTGAGCGGCTTCCACGAGCTTTCCGGCCTCGTCCGGGTATGAAGGTATGGCTTCTCTTTCTCTTTTTTTTTTTGTCTTTTCTTTTCTTTCCTGTCATCATTTCTCGCTTCAACTGCTTCGACGCTTGCTTTTGTGCAGCTTTCGGAGGTGGTCGTCGAGAAGCCGACGAAGCAAGTGATCGGAGCTAAGAGATTCATCAGAGGATGGTCGCCATGGGCTCCTCGTGCTAGAGCGAGGCGACCACGGCCGGCGCCCGTTAGGCGGAGGCTTCCCTATTCGTTCGTAGACTTCTTCGTAGACTCCTCTCGTCTCCTCTCATTGATCCCCGCGCGGTGCTGCCTTCGGATCACGTCATTCTCGGGGATCCACACGGGCAGGGACACGTTTGGCAGCATGGTGGGTCGTCTTCGTACGTCCAGGAGTCCGACGCCTTCACCTTCGGATATGATTTTTTCGCAGATCTCGGCTTGCCCTATCAGAGCGTGCCGGTTGGTCCCGACGAGCCTCTTTCTGGAGACGAGGACGATTCCGAGCCCGAGATTTTCGTGGCTCCCGAGGAGGCGGGCCCGAGTCGTAAGAGGGACCGGGACGTACGTCTGGGCGCTAGGGATTCCGATTGATTACCCCCGAAATTTTTTTTAGACTCGATTTTCCGAGATTTTGAGATTTATGACTGGATTGAGATTTGTACAGTTTATGCACATTTTTTTTCTCTTTTTTTTTTGGGATTTAATAATTTAGGATTTTATTGATGTTTGTTTGTTTTTTTTTTGCACACTCTTTTTTTCTTTTCTTTTTTTTTTGGGATGTAATAATTTAGGATTTTATTTTATGAATGCAATGCGCGTATGAATGCAAGGTTGCATGAGCCTTGGTTTTTTTTTTTTGGCCAGGGTGTTAGTTTTTGGTATATGTACTGGTTTGGGGAGGTTTTTGCACAGTTCCGAGCAACCGGGACGGAATATTCCTCTTTTGGTGTAGCAAACTTGACTCAAGTTGCAGATTTTTTCGATGGAAAGCAAACATATCCGCGCGGAGGAGTCCCGCATCCGACATTGTCCTTTAATTTTGCTTCAGTATCCGGTCTCACTTTATTTCAAATTCAAATATCCTCTTCAACCTCCAAATTCAAACAACCATTTTCGGGAGAAAGAGAGAAAACCATGGACAACCTTAGAAAAGCTCCATCAAAATTGTCCCAAGAATCCCAAATGTCATTCTTCAACAAGTTCAAGGATTGGTCCCGGAGATTATGCATGAGAGGAGGTCCTTCTTTGAAGAAAGGTATAAGGTGAAGTGCTTATGGTCTCTCAAGGAATTGATTCCAGATTACGGTCTTTTGAGGGCTTCTTCCTCATTTTGGGACACTAGGAGGCATGTCTTTTGCCTTTCCTTCAACGAGATGGTCCCAACCGTCGAAGAATTTCGGGCCTTGCTTGGTGGTCCGGAGGTGGAAGAGATAGCGGTTCCTTTGCCCGGAGGGGCTTCTTTCGTTGACAAATTGTGTAACCTCCTTCATCTTTCCCTGGAGGAAGCGCAAGGTATGATCCGTGGTCCCGATCATTTTGATATTTCCAGTCTCCCCGATAGGTTTAGGGGCCTAGGCTTGGTGGATGATGCCTATTGGGATGCCTTTGCACTTTGTATGTTTGACACCCTGTTCATGGTCTATTCCTTTGGGATTTGCCATCGGTCTTTGCTGGATGTTGTCGTTCACTGTCGCCCGGCGTAGATGTCGTTCCTTTGATTTTGGGAGAGACTTTTCATGCTCTCGATAGGCCGGCTACCGGAAGCGGTATATGCACGGGGCAGCCTGCTCCTCTTGACCCCGTGGCCGATGGAGCGTTTGGGGATTCTTCGAGAAACTCCCGACATGATCAAGCCTTGGACATTTGCCAGAGGGGGTTGTCTGGATTTCGATGATCGTGGCTCATGGAGCGTTGGATGGCTGGTCGCTGCATTTAAGATATCGATGGTCGCGCCTTGTTGGCGGGTGGAGACTCGCAGAGTGCTTCAGACGGGTCTCATGTGGTCATGCTTCCGGGCTTTCTCACCCAGCCTTCTATATTCCGTCTTTGGTTCTCGAGACAGCTCGGCTTGGAGCAGTTCCTTTGGAGGACTTTGATGATATAGCCCTCGTGGTGGTGGCTTCTGTTTCTATGGATGATCCTTCGGTGTTTCCATTTCTTTCCCGAGCATGGAGGTATGACGCCTTTCCTCCTCGGGTTATTCTCTCAGCGTCCGAGACCGGTGTTCTTGACCACTTGGTACCCGGATTGGTACGAGAGGCATTTAGGAGAGACTCGATGGCTATTTTGAGACGGCGTGAGGCCATTGTGGGTGCGGAGGACCCGACTGCTTCGAGAGGAGGAGGGCCGAGGCGAGGGCCAACCCTCATGACAGAGCGGAGACGCCGTGACCGACTATGAGGCTTACGTCAAGAGACAGAGAGGAGGACTCCTATGCTACCGCCTAGGCTACAGGAGATGAGAGATGACGCTAGGGCTACTAAGGCCCCGACAGAGGCCGGGTTTGATAGATCCCGTTCCTATACCAGAGCTTGGTAGGAGGAAGACCGACATTTTTCCTGCTCGTAAGAAGAAGACTCGAAGGGGGAAGAAGAGGGGAGAGGCCAAGACGAGTGGCTTGGAGTGACTCGAGTTTTCCGAGTATCCCTTTCTTGTCATGGCGTACACATTAGTTTGATTATGTATCTTAATTTCTTTTAGCAAAGTTGCCGCTGTAGGAATGAATCGGGCTTAGACTCATCAAAAAGTTTTTAACTTGTAATGAATATTTGAATTGCTTCGTAGTTTTTCGAGACGCTTTCATGGTCTCGATCAATTGTATTGATGTCAAAGTATGATTTTTATTTGTGTTTTAGACCGAACCGTTTCCGCCGCCTACGTTCCTCATTTTGAGGAGCTCAGTCTTCGTAGTTCAACCCGCCGATTTTTTGTTGTTTTTTTTTTTTTTTGTTTTTTTTGTTTTTTTTTGTTTTTTTTTGGTGCAACCCTGTTTTTTACCCAGGCCGCCCTTTTCGGGTTTTCAACCTAGTTGGGTATTACTCTTTCAGCACTCTTTTTTTTTGACTTCTTCTTTTTTTCTTTGTTTTACGCGTAGTATCTCGCGCAGCCTTGTCACCATTCACCGGGTGTACAAAGGGATTCCCGTCGAGGTCCGCAAGTTGCATGGCTCCTCCGGAGAAGATCTTCTCGGACGACGTATGGCCCGACCCATACAGTGCTCCCATTTGCCGAGGGGGTTGATACGGACCGGGGGCTTTTCTTTCAAAACGAGATCACCTTCTCGGATCTCCCGATGCTTTACTTTCTTGTCAAAGGCTCGCCATTCTTCCTTGGTAGGCTCGGATGTGTTCCATTGCTTTCAATCGGCGCTCATCTAGCAGGCCAATTCATCATGGCGACTCGGGAGCCATTCGACCTCGTTGATCCGGCTTTCCAAAGAGTATACCTGAGCGAGGGGATCTCTAGCTCGATTGGGAGTACGGCTTCCATTCCGTATGTGAGGGCAAACGGTGTTTCCCGCTTGCCGTTCGACCGATGTTCCGTAGCCCCGCAGTGCCAGGTGTAACTTCTCGGGCCAATCTCTCGCCTCGACAGCCATTTTCCGGATGATATTTTCCAGAGTCTTGTTTGCCGCTTCAACGGCTCCGCTGGTTTGGGGCCCGTAAGGAGATGACTTGTGACGGTTATTCGGAATTCTCGCTGCCAGCTTTTCACATTCCCCTTCGAAGTGGGATCCATTATCTCGAGATGATTTCGCCGGCAACCCGTATCCGCATATGATGTTCTCTTTGATGAAGAGGGCTACTTTTCTTGAGTTGAGGATTTTGTAGGACTTGGCTTCAACCCACTTGGTGAAATAATCCACGCCTACCAGACGAATTCGTGGCCGTTGCCGCCCGATGGTGTGATTTTGCCTATGACATCGATTCCCCAAGTGACGAAAGGCCAAGGGGTTGTCATGCAAGATAACTCGTGAGGAGGCAAGTGATTAAGATTGGAGTATCGCCGGCATTTGTCGCAGCCTTTTGACGAACCGGATGCGCCGGTTTCCATGGAGATCCAAAAGTACCCCATTCTCGCATGATTTGCATCGTAGCTCGAGCATTCATGTGAGGGCCGCAGTACCACCATGTATTTCTTTCATGAGTTCGGTAGCCTCTTGTTTGCCGATACATCGCAGAGGGGGCCTTGATAACGCTTCTTGTATAGCATATTTCCCAAAAGAACATAATGGGAGGCGAGCCGCTCTGTGGCCGAGAGACTTTTCGCTTTGATTCCTTCTTTATATTCCCCATCTTCATTTTTGAAAGGGGCCTCGCCATCCTTCGTGTACCGGTAGATCCGAGTGTACTGTGGATCATTGGCCGGTTCGGCTTCGCTTCGATTTCAAAGCAATAAGCGGGATTTTCTCTTCTACCGACTCGAATGGTTTGACGGACTTCCTTCGGGTATTTCAACGAGGGAGGCTAGCGTTGCCGCAGCATCTCGCAACTGCTGCGATCCCCGGGCAAGTAATGAAAGCCGATCTCCTTGAATTGAGTTACTAGCTCTTCCATGTAAGTGTGATATTTCTCGCAGACCCGGTCCACGGTCTTCCATTTGTTAGAGACCTCGATTGATGATGAGGGCGTAGTCACCATACACCTCCAATTCCTTGATATTTCTTTCAAGGGCGGCTTCCAACCCGGCTATGCAAGCTTCATATTCAGCAGTCATTGTTGGTGACTTCGAAGTTCAACTCATCAAGCATGGGGTGTGTTCGTCTGCAGGATCGACTGTAAGCATTCCTATTCCGTTCCCCTTTGTTTGACGCCCGTCGAAGAAGAGTTGCCGCCGATTTTCTCCTTCTAGAGCGAAGATTCCATCATCGGGAAATTGAGGTTCGTGTCCTCGGGACTCATCACTTGGGAAATCGGCCAAATGTTCTCGCCATTATGCGTCCTTTTACAGATTTCCTTGAAACATAAGTGATGTCATATTCGGCCAAAAAGAACGACCATTTTGCCAACCTCATGGAGATGGAAGGCTTGTCGAACGTATATTTGATGGGGTCTATCCTTGAGACAAGATGTATCGGTGAGACCGCATGTAGTGTTTCAACTTTCCCACTACCTGCACTAAACTCGCGCAAGTCTTCTCGCAAGCAAAGTAATTGAGTTCGCTTCCTTGGAGCTTTCGCTACGAAATAGATGGCGTTTCGATCTTGGAATCTTTCTTCTCTTGAGCTAGCATAGCCCCAATTGCCGTATCCGTGATGCTTAGATATAGCAAGAGTGGCTTTTGCCGATGTGGTGGGCAGAGAATCGGGGATTCACAAGGTATGCCTTGATCTCGTTCAAAGGCAAGCCGACATTCCTGGAGTCCATTCTCTGTAGGCATTTTTCTTCATCAACTTGAAGATCGGCTCGCAGATCGAGGTCACCGATTTACAAAGCGGCTTATGTATTGCAGCCTTCCCATGAAGGATTTCACTTCGTCGTTGTCCTGGTGGCTTCATTTCAACTATCGCCTTGATTTTCCGGGGATCTACTTCGATTCCCCGTTCGTCACCATATATCCTAGCACCTTACCTCGTCTTACACCGAAGGTGCACTTGGCCGGATCTCGCCTCATGTCATGGTCTCTGAGGCGGCCGAAGAATTTTCTCAAATCAACAAAGTGCCGCCATCTCGATCCTCTCGGAATGTATTATCATGTCGTCCACATAGACCTCAATTTCTTTGTGGATCATGTCATGGAACAGAGCCGTAGCCGCCCTTGGTACGTAGCCCCAAGATTCTTTAGTCCGAATGGCATGACCGTGTAGCAAGAGGTGCCCCAAGGGGTTGTGAAGGCCGTTTTGGCTTGATCCTCTTCTCGCCATTTTGATTTGGTTGTAGCCGGCAAAACCGTCGACGAAGGATTTGACTTCATGGTTGGCCGTGGAATCTACCAAAATGTCGATGTTTCAAGGTGGGGAAATCGTCTTTGACCGGCTTTGTTCAAGTCTCTCGAAGTCTACGCAAAGACCGGATC
The DNA here is from genome assembly GCA_022495995.1 of Adenophora triphylla var. japonica. Lineage (NCBI taxonomy): Eukaryota > Viridiplantae > Streptophyta > Magnoliopsida > Asterales > Campanulaceae > Adenophora > Adenophora triphylla. The sequence continues at coordinate 139,968 of JAFEMH010005806.1, forward strand.
TTTCCGTTGGCCTTCGTCACCGTTACTATGTTGGAAAGCCATGTAGGGTATTCAATGACTCGATGAACCCCGCCCGAGCATCTTTTCTATCTCCTCTTTCACTTGTAGGGACCATTCGGGCTTAATTCTTCTTAGCTTCGCTTTACCGGCTTGACTTCCGGGTCGAGCGGTATTCGGTGCTCAACTATGGAAGGATCGAGGCCTCGGCATATCTTTATAGGACCATGCGAACACATCCACAAATTCTTTTAGCAAACCAATTAGGGCATCCCTTTCACCCTTCGAAGAAACTACCAATTTGCGTCTCTTTAGGCTCTTCCGCAGCCTCCTGCATTCACACTCGTCAAAATCTCTTCGGCAAACTGGGGCTCGATTTTCCTCTTTCCTGACAACCTCGCTTAAAGATTTCTTTGATATATTGTTCATTTAATGTGTCTCGCTTCTTCATCTAGTGAATCGTTATTAACTGTTTTTAGATTATTAGTTAATTCATCATTAGTTAAAGTGGCAATTAAGGGATACTGTAACGGTTCGTCATTTCATCGAGAATAAGAGGGAATACAAAGATTGGCTACAATTTCGTGGTCTTCGTGCGTGAGGCCATCGGACGACTAAGACTCAAACTCAACAATGAGAGACTCAGTAGGACTTTACAAAGGTTGACACAAAGGGACGGGGACCAATCCAAGTTTGGTGATCATTTCTTCTTTGGTCGCGGACGGGCCCGAGAGAGTTTCCCAATTCTTTAGCGGCATTACCGTCGTGGGCCTCATGACTCTGGGGTCAGTCTCTTTTCTCGTTCTCCTTCCTCGCCACCGCTATCATCTCTTTCTCTCGAACCAGATCAATTGCGTCTAGCGTCCGAAAGCCGAGCATGTGGATGTAGGGATCTTCCTCACCTCGGGATTTATTTCGTCACAATCCGACCGCTCAATCCGTATGTAAGGACGTATTGCGTCTCTGTGCCGCTAGAAAAATCTCATGTCCCATACTCGAGCGGAAAGGCTTGGCAGTGTAGTTCAGCAAGGAGGACGTCCCACACGACGTTCATAGATTCGAGTTGAGTATGACGATGCTTGTCGATCTTTATCATGAAAATTTCCCGGCTCGGGCAGGTCGAGAGCGGGTTTGAAGAATGGTGACGAAGCCGTGATTAGGAACCGGGCTCAGGTGCCCGTATCATGGCGGCGTTCAATGTTTCCTTCCGCATGCCTCCAAATGTTGGAAATGACAATTGGATTTGATGAATCTCGACTTCTTCTGAGTCTCGCTCGCTGAGTGCGTTGACATAGTTGGCATCACCGGATTCTGGGGATTCTCGGCGAGACTTGCCCCGATAGTCACTTGGTCGACTCTGAGGAGGTAGCCCCGTGTCCGGCTAAGAGCATGCTTGGTAACGGTCTCGGCTTCGTTCCCTATGAGGAAGCCGTCGCCCTTATGACTTCAAGGTCCCCTTGTCGGTTAATGAATTTGACACATTGGTGGAGAGTGGAGGCTATGGCTTTCATGTGATGCAACCAAGGGCGCCCTAGTAGGGCCGCGAACTCTGAGGATATCCATTACATGGAACTTTGCGGGCACCATTTGGGTTTCGTACTGCAGTTCCAGAGTCACCGTCCCCGTGATGGGACGGGACGTGCCATCATATGCCTTGACCGACCGGGTAGATGGGATCATGTGCCTTTCATTGATGCGTAAGGCCCGCATCATGCCGAGGGGGAGGACATTAACTACTGATCCGTTGTCCACCAATACTCTGTGGAGCGATACCGTGTTGAGCTTAATGGTGATGTACAAAGCTTCATTATGTTGGGAGACATCTCTTGGTAAATCTTCGTCGCAGAAGGTGATCATGCCGCCATATAGGCGGGGTCATAGATTTGGTCCTTATCTCGGATAGAGAGTCATCAAGCCGCTCACTTCGTGCTTTTTCTTGCGAGGTAGAGCCTTTGCCGAAGCCCCCGGGTTATACCGAGGCCTTTTGTGGCGGTTGCCATCTCCATTCAACATGTTGATTGAGTGGGAGCGCCAGACCGGCGTCGGTTTTTCTTCGTCGGTGTATACTGAGCCGGACAAACCGAACTCGCCGACCCCGAGGGGGCTGACTTCGCTCGCAGCACTGCATCCGAAGGTCTCAATTCCGTCGTTGGCAAGGCTTTTCTCGCTCTTTTACCCCCGTTTGCTTGGGGAAGACCGACCGGAGTAGAGTACATAATAATCAAATCCCCTGCATGGCTCCCCGAGCGTTCCCACACCGTTATCACCGCCTCGAATCTCTCCTTCAATTTTTGGCCGGGAGGAAATTTTCTTTTTCTTAGGAGGACGGTCCTCGTGTATCCAAACCCCGATAATCCCTTTCAAGGCAATCGGGACAAGCCACAAATATCCCACCAAATGTGTTCTACTACGGCGGTGGCGGATTTGGGACCTCGTGTTGAGCGGTGGCCGGAATGACTTTGAGTGGAACCGGTCCGGGGATTCGCGCCGGGCTCATCTCGGGAAGCGAGTGATTGACTCGCCGGATAATGAGAGATATTGAGGTCCCTGGGAACAGCATATGTTTGTCCTTCGTGGTAGCCCCGCCGCTTGGGATATTGTTAAGGTCCCGGCGGCGTGTGGCCTCTTCAATCCAGCTCGCCGTCTGTTCGGGCGTTCTTCCAGTGGCTTTGATGGCCGACCATATTTCTTCAACTGCTCCTTGATTTTCATCACTCAGCCGATATTTGCGGGATCATCACTTTGAGAGGGGACAACCGACAAGATACCGAACTCTTTCGTCCCCGATCGCTGTTTGGGGCCGCTGCCCCGTAAGTCGACGGGCAGGAGTCCCGGTGGTGGAAACATAGGAATCTTGGGGTAGCATCTTGATGTATCCGGACGATTAAGAAGAGGAGGAGAACCCTCTTCCTTCTTTGCGGTAAAAGTGCCATCGGAATTGAGACTCGATAGTCAAACCATGACTTGCGACAACCCCTGTAAGGTCATCAATTTGAGCCTCATGTCGAAGTCTCATCTCGTTTCTACCAACTCGGATCCAACACATCTGTTCGAGGGATTTTGGAGGACGGAGCAATGTGGTCCCCATCATTACCGACCGATGTGCATATCTCAAACCCGGAGTCGGAATAAACGGCGAAGCCGATGACGCGCTGACTCTTCCCAACTAATCAAACGATGACCCTGTGTCCGGAACCAACCTTTGTGAGGAGTCACGGGGAAAGGACACGAAGGTTCGATGTCCTGGGAATGGAAGGAGGGTAGGTGTTTGGGCTTTAGGCTCATGCAACATGCGATTATTTGTTCACGTTTACTTAAAACATGCTTTATTAACCTAATCGGTTGGAAAAGATTGCTCTTCTTTTCGCAAACTACTGATCCTGGATCGCTGGGCCCCGTCACTACGTCTATAAGCCCCTCGTATTCCACCCGTATTTCGACCTCCCAGGTGGACAGCCCCGGCGAGGGTCCTATAGGGCAAGCGGGTCCCACCGACCGAAAGAAAAACGATCCTAAAAGTCTCAAGGGTAATCGAGTCTTAACGAGCATTCGATGTAAATTACGGACAAAGCCGACGTCAAAAGTCAAGATCATGTCCGAGGGCTCGACGAAAAGCCCGCATGATTTGACCGATAAGCGTCCACAATTGATCTTGACTTGTCGTCGCTAAGCCGTAATTAGGCATGGAATAATCATTAATCCTTGATGACTCCGTGTCAATGCCGGGAGTCGTTGTATAATTTGTGCCGCCGAGCCGAAGTCAAGGCGCCTGGTCAATATCTTGGTCAAAGTCTCGCGGCGGAAAACCGGCGTAACTTCGACCGATTAGGGTCCCCGAAGATATTGAGTCGGTATGCCGACAAAGGCTTGAAAGGAAAGGTCTATACACGTACAGGCATGACACGACTGCACTAAAACCAACCGGGTCTCGGACAAAGTGTGTCACGGACAAGCGCATGGTCGACACGAGGCTCCATGGGATGTTTGGGTAGTCCCGTGCTCATCCGAGAGGCGTAATAAGACCAAACGGACCGCGACAAGGATTTCCCTGTTAGGGACGTAGTGTGCAAAGGTACGGTCACGTGCGCGTAGTGTGCAAGCGCCTATATTCTTTTTCCGAGTAAAATAGAAATTTTTTTTTATGTGTCTTAAAAATATGATGCATGATTTTTTTTTTTTTGAAAATTTTCTCTTTTTTTTTGAAAATCCTTTTTTTTTTTTTTTTTTTTGAAATTTAATGAACACATAAGCACGTAAGCACGAAAATTCCGATAGCTAGGGACATGATTCCAACAGTCAAAATTTTGACTTTTTCCGAGGCGGCCAAAACAACACGAAAATGTGCAAAAATCAACACACACACACAAATGATTTTCAAAGCCAGAACGGAAGCTTGACCCTCAAATGCTTTTTCCCTTTTTTTTTTTTGATAACGGTGATACCGGTACGTGGGATTTTTAAACCACAATTTATCCCCGACTCGTGTTAGGAGGCGGTAACGGGAAGTTTAATGGTTTCCACCAATATACCAAATATCATTTTTTTTAGAAAAAGCTTAATTTCCCCAGCGGAGTCGCCACTCTGATGATGTGTCGCCATTTCGCGGGAAAAAATTCGATTTTTCGCGTTTCTTTGAAAAACCAAATAAAACCCGGGAAAAAGAACGGAGTCGCCACGCCATTTTTGTTTTAAGGGCCAAAACTTTGAAAAATGCCCGAGATCAGAAATTTGGGTTCGGAGGTCATGTTACACGCCGGGAAGGACGTTAGTGTGCACCCAGAATGCCTCGTAAAACGAGTCTTCCAAGCTGAAAATCATTTGTGTGTGTGTGTGTGTGTTTTGGCCAAAATAATTTGAAACTCAGAAAAGTAAAAATTGGGATATCTTTTTAAGACTTTAAACTGATCCCATGATTTTTTGGAAGATTTTTGGATTGAGATTTGGTACTCAAAAGACCTTTTGAAGTTGAGAGCCACTTCTGCCAGAATGAAAAAGGCAGTGGACCTTTGATTTTGAAATGGATTCAAGGGTCTTAAAACTTCATAATCTGGATAAACTCAGAGAATGAAAGTTGTTCCAGACACCTTAAATAAGATTTATGCGAAGGAATTTTCCATTTTGGAGAAGATTTGAGGGGTCAAAACCTTCTGGAAATCTCAGATATGCAATCTGGATTTCCAGAAGCTGATGAACTAGCCTCTAAAAGAAAATTTGAAAAAGGGAGTTTTACTCACCTAAAAAATAAAGTAAAAATATGTATGGAAATCTCTGGATGTTGGCTACAAAAAGTGTTTTGTAGTCAACACCAAATTCCAAGTTTATCTGTGTCCAAAAATTAAGACAATGGACTGGGATCTTGGAAAATTGCTACTGGACAGCAACTTCTCAAGAAAGAAAATATGATTTTAAGGGGGGGTTTTGCATCCATGCTTGTCCCCATTTCCCTAGGTTTTGGTTAGTGATCACTTGACATTTTAGTGGTGAATCAACTATACCAAACCATCCTTGGGGTACATTAGGACTAAGCACTTCATTTGCTTGGGAAGGGATTTTTATCCTTTGAAAATGAGATTTGATGCTTGAAAATGTTTTTTAGGGTTTTGAAAATGTGTTTTCTTTGCAAGAAAGTAAGAGAACTTGAAAATAATGTTGATCCTTGTAGAAGATCATCCATGGAGATGAACTTCCATGGTGATCTTCTTGGATCTAAGACAAGAAGATGAATGAACTACATTTTGTAGTTTGAAAATGCATGCATGGATGAGAGATTTAGGGTAAGAAGAGGGAGGTTATACCTATCTTCTTTGTATTTTGGGGCTTTGGCTTGAATGTATGAGTGTTTGAGGCTTGAATGCAAGAGTGTTTGGGTTTGATTTGAGTGAGTGAAAGTTGGGAAGATTCAAGAGAAAAAGGTGACAATTCTTATGGAATTCTCACTGTTTTCTCGAGTATATTCGCCAGATACTATGAATTGTGCTCTTGTTCCTCCTTATTTTTGTGACTGGAGGGCTCAATTTATAGCCCTCTGAAAATTGCAATCTCATCCGCGCGGATAGGACCTGCAGCGTGCACTGTTCATTAAATGTCGCTCCGTGCTTTGGACAAGAGGAATAATCTTTTTAAAATTCAAATTAACCAAATGCATTATGTTTCCACCATTTCTTTTTTGGTTTTTCTTATTTCTTTTGCTTTTTTGATTCCTTTCCTTGGTTTATCTTTTTTTGGTAATCCCCATTTTGCCCTCACTTTGTTAGAAAAGTTAGGAATGTTAGGAATTGTTAGAAATGTTATAACTTTCGTTAATTTTCTAACGAAAATTCTAACAAGCTCAAATTGGAGCACTTACAGATGGCTAGGGAGCCATTTCATGAGGTCTGGGAGCCCAGCGATGCTGACCTTATGGCTACAGAAGAGACTAGGGGCTTTACCTGGGGCTTCGCCTACTCAGTGCCCTTGGGTGATTTCCCGGAGAGGTGCACCTAGGCAACAGGATCAGGGTTGCTGGGAGCTGATGATGGCTCGGTTGTCTACCTCTGAGATTCACTGGTGGGTGCCTCACTGGAGGCTGCAGACTTGGAGGACGTTTCAGGAGTCCTATGTAGTGAAGGTTCCAGGGCTGTCTTGGTCATCTTTCTACATCCCCTGCTTAGTGTCCAGGCAGTTTGGGATCTTGCAGGAGCCTTTGGATGATTGGAAGGACATCAGTACCATGGAGGTAGTGCCTTTTGACATGAGGGATCCAGCCAGCTTCTCATTTTTCTCGAGAGCGTGGACATATGTCGCTTTCCCACCCAGGGCTATTCTCAAGAGCAGGAAGAGTACTATCCTGACCACGGCTTACTTGGACTGGTATGAGAGGGAGATAGGGGCGACTCAGGTCATTTTGGGAGAGACGTCAGGCTTTATTGGGGGCTGACTGTGACTCGAGCAGGGCTCTGAGGGAAACTGAGGTTAAGGCTAGTTGCCATAACCAGTCGGGTGACCTTATTAGAGATATGGAAGCTCGATATGAGAGGCTATCGGAAGTTGCTCCCCTTACTGAGGCTCAGAGGGAGGAGATACGAGCTCGTGTCAGGGTAGAGAAGGCACTTATTGACACAGGCTTGGTGGAGGCTCCAGTGAGGATACCTGAGATTGGGATGAGGGAGACCGACATCATAGACAAGAGGAGGAAGAACACTCGACGGGGTCGAGGTAAATGGAAGAAGAACAATGAAGACTCAAATAATGACAAACTGATAGATCTATTCCTAGGATTCCCTTATTGCCATTTGCAAACACAATAGATTATTAGGTCTTTTGTATGTTTTAGGTCTTTGTAGCAGGTTAGCAAAGTCAAGAGTAGACCGTGCTTGAACTCATCAATAAGTTTTTAACTTGTAATTAAAAAGGGATATTATCTTAGAAGTTTATTCAAGACACGTCTCATGAAAACTTTGAATGTCTTATTTATTGTTTAGACCAAACCATTTCTGGCTGCCTACGTTTCCCTTTTACAAGAAAGACTAAGGGGCTCAGGTCTTTGTAGTTCATTCTGGTGAACTGTTGGGTTTTTTGTTTGTTTTGTTTTGTTTGTTTTTTTTATGTGCAACCCTGTTTTTTGCCTAGGCCGCCATTTTTGGGTTTTCAGCCTAGCTGGGTATTACTCTTTTTGCACTACATATTTTTCTTTTTTTCTTTCTCTTTTTTTTTATATTTTTTTTATGTGCAACCCTGTCTTTTGCCTAGACCGCCCTTTTTGGGTTTTCAGCCTAGCTGGGTATTACTCTTTTTGCACTACATATTTTTTCTTTTTCTTTTCCTTTTGTTTCTTTTTTTATATTTTTTTAGACGTAGTACCTGCAGAGCTTATCACCGTTGACCGGGTGGACAAAGGGATTGCCGTCCAGGTCCGCAAGCTTCATCGCCCCTCCCGAAAGTATCTCCTGCACCTGAATGTGCGCTCGCCGAAATTTTGTTTTCGATGATGAAAAAGGAGTCGCCACGCCATATTTTAAGGTACACTTTGAAAAACCTTTGAAAGAGAAAATGGGTCAGAGTCAGTTACGTGTTGGGAAGAACTAAGAGTTCACCCAACACGCCTCGTCCGTGGATGAGTCTTTCTAATCAAACATCCAAGTAATCCAAAAATGTGCGCAAACAATGATAATGAACAAATGTGATAAACCATGAATTTTATTGATTTGAACCGAGATCTTACAACTTGTGAGTCATTTGGTTAGGAGGCCAACGCCCCGATTACAAATGCATCGTAATGTATTACAAAGGAAATGGATCCTCGCAAATGGACAAGATGTGTCGCGTGACACATAGCATACATGGCTGGATGTGTCGCGTGACACAGATCCATACATGCACGATGTGTCGCGTGACACATAGTGTCCATCCGCAGAGACTTACGTATTTAAACACATAAGCACCAACAATCAAACAGATCCAATTAATCAACCAATTAAGCTTCGAGACGAACAATTAACAACAATTGAACCAGAGTGGGGTGTGGATATGGGTGTATCCACACTCCCTGG